>CAKNXH010059248.1:0-86535 GCA_932178445.1 Andricus quercusramuli | reverse complement strand
AAATATATGATCGAGCGCGAAGCGCGAGATCCAACAGTCGCGCGCCCCAGGCGCGCTCAAACTTGCGAGCGAAGCGAGCTGCGCGCGAAGCGCGTGATGAGAATGTGCCCGCGGAGCGGGCAGATTTTTTCAATTGTGAAAAGTAACATTACCATTTTTTTTAACTGTGCAAAGCGACACAAAGTAAAAAAATTAATAGACAAAAAATGTTCACACCAAAAGATCTGAAAATTTTTCATTAATTATTTTTTGGTAGGATGCGTATTTTTTGTAGAAATGGTAAAAAATAACATTGAAAATAAACAAACTGATTTTTTGAGAAAACGACACAAAGTGCAATAACATGTTAATCAAGCAAATTTTTTTATAGGATACGCACTTTTTAAATTATAAAAACAAGAAAATAAAAATACATTTGTTTCAATAATAATGCATATTATGAATTCTAATAATATAAATTTATTGAAATGATACATTTTTAGGGTAGCTGAGAATAAAAATTAATACAAAATAAAGTATAAATACTAAAGTATCATGGAAAATAAAATTTTTGCTTCATTTTGCAATATCTGAATAAGCAGTCACAGACCGGGGTACACGAATAAATGTAATATACATTTGATATAATATTGTGGAACATAACGTAGAAAACTTCGCATTTTGGACTCTCACCAAATGACAGTTGCCGATGCCTTTGACGTTTAATTTTGAAAGTTCTGTGCACAAATGTACAAGGACAATATTTTGCATAATAGATATGGTGAACATCCTTTGAAAGATGATGATTTTTATTTATCACCTGTAGCCATTTTTGACAAAAATATTAACATAACAAAAAATTCTTCAAGATTGTGAATCCTCTTTTAAATACGCGAGCATAAATGGCGAATTTGATGACTGAATGATAATCTCAAGAATAATGACAACCTAAAAGTCTCCTGATTTTTTTCATCAAAATATGAATTTTGTTCAAAATAACCACTTTCCGGTGAAAAACGTTAACATGACCTTAAAATGTTCAAAAAATGTAAATCTTCTTCTAAATCGATATTTCTGGTGAAATACGCTAGCCGATTTCCGGTACAAAATCCCAACATAACCTAACATTGTTAAATAGTTGTAAAAATGTTCTTTAAAATGTTTGGAATGTGATTTAAAAAAAAAAATTAAAATACCACTTTCTGAAGAAAAATACTAACACATCCAAAATTGTTCAAAGATTCCAAAATCTTGTTCAAATTATAATTATTTTTTCAAATACCCATTTATGATTTAAAACAACAACACAACCTAAAATGTTTTAAATCTTATGAATCTTCTTTTAAATTTAATGATTTGTCAATAAAAAATTTTAATTTTCGACAAAAAACACTACCAAATCCAAAACTGTTCAAGCTTCTAGATTCTATTATGCCAATAAATCTCGAGGTAAAACCACTAACATATCATAAGAGGAAATTGTTCAGAATTATAAATCTTTTTCGAAATCTGACGATGTTTGTCTAAAATAAACGATTACTGGTAAGAAACAACCACATACCCTATTATTATTAATATATATTGAAAATATTCTTCAAAATCTAATGATTTTTTATCAGCAATTTCATTTTTTAACGGAAAATACTAAAATAATATAATAAAAGATTCACTAAGATTGTAAATCCTTTTTGAAAAATGCCAGCATAATCTAAAGAATAATGATAATCTGAAAACCCTTATCATTTTTCAAATTAAAAATATCAATTTTTAAAGAAAAATACTAACATAACACAATTGAATGAGTTTTGTTCAAAATAACCGGTTTCCGGTGTAAAATGCCAACATAAATTAAATTGTTAAAAAGTTGTGAACCTTCTGTGAAATTTTTGAAATATAATTTTATTCAAATTAAAAATACCAAGTCCAAGAAAAAAACACTAACATATCCAAAACTTTCAAAGGTTTCATTCTTAGTCAAATGGTTTTCGCCCAGTGTTCTTTTTCCTTGAGAGTCTCTCTCTGTTCTTTGAGTTTCAGGCGCTTTCCCTTTGGTGGGAGTGGGGAGTCGGGTGGTGGTGTGAAGCTCCCCTGACACCTGTTGAGACTTGTACCCCCTTTTTTCTGGCTTTTCAGTATGCATCAAGGTGTAGGCGAGTGTGGCCGGTTACCGAATGTTGCATCGGTTCAATGCCCAGTGCTTCTTGTGCCGGGATCGGACAGTTAAATCCGCCAGTTAAAAGTTAACGTCACCTTCAGTGCTTTAGTGTTTGTTTTAGTGATTTCCCGACTCGTTCAACTCCTGGTGTTGTGGGGAGTAACGAGTCGGACGACGTATCACCTCCGGTTGCGTCGGGATCGATCGTTCGGTGAACGATCGTGGTCGTAGCTTCCGGAGGTTACATCTGTGCTAATTTTCTACAAAAACCCAAAACCTTTTTTGGATTCAAAAGGAGTGCCTGCTGGGATCCGGCTTCCAGTGAAACTTTCCTTAAGGACTCTTAGTTATTGGATTAAGTTCGACAACAGGTATTTGGAGGTGTTTTCATAATCATGGTGATACATGTTCTGGGGTCTTGTTCGTCGCCTGTGACACGATTCAATGTTATCCTTTCGCTACCCCACGCCAGTCCGTCATTAAATAACTAACACAGTGTTTAATGTATAATGTTTGTTCGAAAATATCCATTTTCGACGTAAACAGCAAAGTAACCTAAAATTGTTCAAAACTCATGATTTTTTACTTGAAAGTAATGATTTTTGAATAAAAAATGTCTATCAAAGAGATGGATCTTCAAGTAAGATGATGAATCTTAAAAAAAAATTAATTTTCAACATAATAGTCGACATACAACCAGAAAAATTAAGCTTTCAGTTGAAAAAAATTATTTTCAAGCAAAAATGAAGCGAATTTTTAACAAAGTAGTTAAATTTTTGGATGTGTCTAGTCTTCCTGAAAAATTAGGGGGGATCGACCAATATTATTTATGTGACCATTCACAGGGGTGGCTTCCCGCCCCCACGAGACCTTGGAAAACGGGTAGGTGTTTCACCAACATTATTTCTATGGCCAGTCACAGGGGCGCCTTCCCGCCCCCACCCGAAAATTCGGGACGACTAGCCCAGCTTATGAAAAATATTGCGCTAGTCATACCGAATTTCGGAACGACGAGACACTGCGAAAAAAAACGAGAAAAATGGGAAAAGGGAAAATTTCCTAAAAGCAGAGGAAAAAGAAGAATTCCTAAAAAAAGAGGGAAAAGGGAAGTAGGGAAGAGAGTGAGAAGTCTAAAATATGAAAGTTATTTTGAAACTTATTACATTATTATATTGAAATATACCTTTGCAGGGCCATCTTTCGCAAAATTCACAAACTTTGTTTAAATGCATGTTTAGCAAACGTATTAAACATTATCTAAGTTCATAACGTTACTTCCATCGACCCCCCCCCCCCCCCCACATACGCCACGCCTATCCTCCCGCTGCTACCATCCACTGTTTTTTACGCAACCTAATTTGCTAATTTTTCAATAATTTATTCAATATCCTTGGAAATATCTTTAAGAATATCGAATAATTTATTGACTGTGCATTTCCTCTTCCAATCAAATTAATGAAGCCTAATTGCCGACTTGATTTGCTAATTTTTTAATAATTTATTCAATATCCTTAGAAATATATCAAATAATTTATTGAGTCGGTATTTTCTCTTTCAATGCAATTATGCATAATGTTTATAGTGAAGGAATATCCACGACGCTTTTCAATTTACTTTGAATATGGAAGCTGATGTATGAAAAAGTGTGAAGAAAATTCTAGAGAAAGAGGAAAAATAAGTTATGTAAAACTGGGGTGCATACTATTTTTGCACTTTTTATTTGAAGAGGGCTAGGTATGAATTATGTTTTTCATTTCTGAAAGGTTATGCATAAGAACCAAACCATGATGCACCTACGTCCTGTTCACGTCGAGCATGACCGAGAGATGACTTCAGATGGAAGAAAAATATTATTCGCCTGAATCCTTTTATCGAAAGATCTATTTTTCAGAGTTAATATCCTTCAGTCGAAAGGTCTCCGAGACTTGAAGATCGTTGGAAATAAAAGGGAAAATGAAGGTGGAAATCAGACGAAGACGAGAGAGTGAAAGGTGGACTCACAACTTGGTATGCTTTGCGAAATCCGATTATAACCAATTACGAAAATAAGGTGATTTCCGCATTTCGACTTACTGCCTTTATTGAAGCATCAATTGATGTCGATTGATGGGACTGACCTTAATTGCAATAGGGTCTCAAATATTAATTAAATCCTACCGCAGAGAACATGACATGGAAAATTAAAAATTATTCGAAGCTGGCGCCGTGCACTTACAAAAAAGGGTTTTGTAGCCTATTAAGACGTTAATTAAGTCGTTCAAACCTCTCCCTCCTACACTTTACCCCTTCCACTTCCCTTCTCCTCACTTCACCATCCACTTTCCCTCCCTTCCCCAACTTCAGCGACGTCTACGTCCCCCGCTCCTCACTTCTCCAGCTAACACTCTCCAACCACTAAATAGTGGTTCCCCTCCCCTACTTACCCACACAACCTTACTAACTCTTCCATCTCTTTCACTCACTGCCCCCTCACTGCCCCCTCACTTCCAATCATTTCTCCTACTTCCCCTCACTTCTAATCACTTTCCCTAGTTCTCCAACCTAATTTTGCCTCACTTCCTCTACTCACCCTCCCCTCATTTCCCCCTACTACACCAACGCTAATTTTCCCTCACTCCCCTACAACCCCTACTTCCTCCACCTCATTACCCTACTTCTTTTCCCCTCACTTCCCCTCTTGGGAAGAAAGTACGACGAACGGACAGACACACGTCCGAAACTATGAGGGTTTCTACCCCGGGGCTATGAAACTCTAATAAGTAGATGAAAGACGTCCCAGCTGTTTATTGCATTCTTTGAATCGTGACAGAATTAAACAAAGTAGTTAAATTTATTTTATTTAAATTAATTGTAATTTTTGTAATTTTTGTGATTTTTTGTATTTTCTTCCAAACTTAGGGGCCGTCAATGAACTAAGTTACCAATTTTTGGCTATTTTTATCCCACGTCCACCGTCACCCCTTGTTGTCAACAACTACCCAGGGTGGCCACCCAAACTTCAAACAAAAATTTCAGGGTATATTCCGATTGAGTTAAAAGCGTTTATATTAATAATTATCCAATACTAATTGCTTCATTATAGATAAATTTTGAAAATAATTCGACATTTTATAATTTCTAGGTAAAAAATGTAATGTAAATTATTATAGAAGTAATTTTACATTTCCTTTCCCAAAATACTTTCAAACCGGAGAAAATGGAGCGATTCAACCAATAAATATTAATTTTCAACAAAAGAATTGAGTTATCTAGCTAAAAGTCGAATTTTTTAGAAACGATTTTACTTTTAAACACGAAACGATGATTTAAAAAAAAGTTAATTTTCAACTAAACAACCTTTTCTCCCGAGATAGTCATAACCTATTGAAGCCGTCCATGCAACCACACCTCATCCTCGCTATAAGCTCCTGACTTCCTTTCTCTCCTTTCTCAGATAAATATTGCGCTCTTGCTCTTGGCATAATTCACACATAGTTCCCATTAAACCTTGAATCTTTTATTCTCTCTCCCCCTTCCGTCTTCTCTCTCTCCATGCCGTTTTTCTTAACCATCTCATATACCCTTCTCCCTTCCTCGTGCATCCTTCTCACTGCATCCATCTGCAGTCCATTCGTTCTAAAGTACCTTTCCCTCTCGACCTCCATCTTCCCACCCCCTCTCCTGTTCTCCTTCTCACACCAACACTCCCTAACCAGCCTACTTCCCCCCTCTTTCAAAAATTTCTCGTCATATTTACATGCCCGGCTCCCTGCTAGAATCCCTATACTCGTTCTCCCCGTCTCCCTCCTGACAATATAATTAGGCGTGTTCCTTGCCAATCCCAGGGTCCACTTTACATACCTCTCCTGCGTTCTATTTACCTCTTCACCTTCCTTTCACCCCCACACTTCTACCCCATACAATAGCACACTCATCACTAGTGAATCAAAGAATTTCATTCTCCTTCCAAAATCATCTGCGAATAACTTCTTTCCCAACCCGCACACCTGCCTCATCACCACATTTGCCCTCCTCACTCTCTCTTTCATGTGACCATCCACTCTCCCATTCCTCCGAAACACGAAGCCCAGGTACACAAACTCGTTCACCTCCTGCACCTCCTTTCCCTTCCACTTCCACTCTCTTCTCTTATCCCTTATCCCTCCTTTTCTGAACACCATAACCTTGGACTATTCCGCATTCAGCTCTAACCCCTTTTCATCCAGGTATCTTCTCAACCTCTTCATCATCTCCTTTAAGGCCTCCTCGCTGCTTGCCAGCAACACTATGTGATCTGCATACGCTAGTGACGAAATTCTAACCCCTCCTATCCTGACTCCTTCTAACACCCCGGCCTCCAGCTTACTTTCCATATCCGCAATTAAAATCGCAAAAAGCGTTGGACTAAGTGGACAACCTTGCCTTAAACCCCTATCCATCCAGAATCGCTCCGGAATCCCCTCTCCTCCTCTTACCTTATCTTTGGTCTCTTTATATATCTCCCTCACCCTCTCAATCAGGCCTCTCTCCACTCCCCTATCCTCCATCACCTCCCATAACCTCCCCCTATTCACCAAAGGAAACGCGCCTTTGAGATCCACAAAAAACGCATACACTCTCGTCCCCTTCTTCGCCAATTCTCTATCCACCACGTGCTGCAGAACTCAGATATTGTCGATTGTACTCCTACCCGCCCTAAATCCCGTCTGCGTCTCCGGCAATAATCCTTTCCCCTCGACATCCTTCCGCAGTCTCTCCATCGCAGTCTCTCTTCAGCCACCACCATCGCGTATACTTTATACGCCGTATCCATTAACGTAATCCCTCTATAATTTTCCTGCCGATCCCTATCTCCTTTCTTATACAGTGGCACTATTAACCCTCTCTCCAACCTCCTGGGAAACCCTCGCCCCTCCATACTTTCTTCACTACCTCCTTCAGCCTCTCCCTAACCTCTTGTGTACTAAACAGCCATGCTTCGTTCTCTACCCCATCCGGCCCTTCTGCTTTTGACCTTCTCGACTTCCTTATCTGCTTATCTATCTCCTCGTCATTCAACTCCTCCATCGCTGTCTCACCCGTTCTTCTACTCTCCCCATCCCTCTTCCTTGAATCTGAGCCCTGGACAGATTCTTTAAAAAACTCCCTCCACTCCTCACTCCCTATCTTCTCACTAATCCCCACCCTACGCTTCCTAAACCTATTTATTATCTTCTAGACGTCCCCCTCTGTCTTAACATTTGCTAACTCTTCTTCCAGATCTTTCTCCTTTTCCTGTTTTTTCTTCTTACACATCAATCTAAACCCCTTCCTCATTTCTACGTACTCCTCCCTTTTTGCATTACCCTCTTTCCACTTCTTGTACTTCCTCTTCACCATTCCTTTCTTCTTCTTTCTAAATACCTTCTTCTGCACACACCCTTTCACCTTCTCTTTCAGATCCTCCAATATCTCTTCCACCGACTCCCCTCCAAAGCGAACATTTCCTAGCTGCTCCTGATACTTCTCTATCGCCTCCCTTGTCCAGGTCACCCTCTCGCCTATCGAGACTTCTTTCTCGCCTTGCCTTCCGCCTCCCTCACCTCATATCCACAGACTTAATGGCTGATGGTCTGATTCCACCCTCCCCTCTACTGCGAATTTTTCCGTCTCCTCCCATCCTTGCATATTCATGACCACATAGTCTATCACCGATACCCCCACCTTACTCACATATGTATATTCTCCCTCTTCGTCCCCATTTGCCATACCATTCGCCACTGCCCACCCTCTATCCTACATCCAGTCCCTTAGAATCTCCCCCTCCTTATTTATTATTCTATCCTTCGATTTCCTTTCGAAGCTCTCCCCTTCCCTGTGAAGGCCCCCTTCCCTTCCCATCCTCGCACTGAAATCCCCACCCAGTACCACCATACCCTCCTCTCTTTCGCCTAGCAAGTCTTCCGCCCTTTCTTTAATTCTTTCTTTCTTTTCACTTTCAAACCCACGGAAATGCATTCTCAACAAGAAAGTTCATTTCCAACTAAGAATGATAAATTTGCGAGCAAAAAAGATTAATTTTCTACCTAAAGATGAGTTTTCAATTTAGAACGATGAATTTTTCATCCCAAAATACGAATGTTCAACAAAACTTTGCAGTTAAACAGAATTAACTTTCAACCATAAAAGATGAATTTTCGAGCAAAACAGAATACTTTTCTAACTATCAAAAAATGAATTTTTAATCCAAGAGAACACAGTTGGATTTTCGACTCAAAAAATATGACTTTTAAACAAAATAGTTCAATTTCCAACCAAAAAGATGAATTTTCTTCCCAGAAGATTATCGTTCTACCAAAAAAGGCGAACTTAAAAAATACATGATTATCAACAGAAAAGTTTATTTTTTACTAAAAAGATAAATTTTCAAATAAATATTTTGATTTCTAATTAAATAGTTGAATATTCTACCAAAATAGTTGAATTTTTAACCAAAAATATGAATTTTCAACAACAAAGTTAATATTCTAACAAATTTTTTAATTTTCAAGCCAAAAAGACGAATTGTGTGTGTGTGTGTGTATTAGGTGGTGGGTGGGTGGGTGGGTGGAGCATATTGCAATAGAATTTGATGGAAATATTCTACATTGCGAAGCATAGAGTTTGATATAAGTCTCATGCCGATAAGATTTCATAGAGTTTTAATGAGAAACTGTTGATAGAAAACTATACGATTTCTCAACAAAAAGAATTTTATAGGAATATGGACACAGTAACATAAAGTTTGTTGCAAGTCTTGTACCCATAAAATTTAACAAAATTATAATAAAACCTAAATATTTAGATTTTGATAAAATTTCACATTTTCTCTGGATAGGGAGTGTATCAAATACTATATTTTTTCAGATGGGCTTCGATCTAAAATCCGCGACACCATCGATGAAATGCTCCGGGTTCCTGAGGAATTTGGTGAAGAAAATGCTCAGGATCCGAAGAGATAGAACCGAACTGAAGCTAAAAACTATTTTCAAGCTGAAAATAAGTAGGAACTAAAGATAAAGAAATGAAACACAAACTTGAACTGTGAAACTTGAATTTTTCGATTTATTGAACTAAACTGGCAATTACAAGTTATTTTGAAATAGAAAGGCGGCAGAGTAGGTCATCGGATATTACGGCTTATAACGTTTGATATTCATTATGCGAATGGACAAAATCTGGACCCTCGGGTACTAACCCTGTGTTTATTAGATAAATAGAGCAAGAAAACTGAGAGAGATCATGATAAACTGATGTTCTTCCTGATCTTTCTAACTTTAATTGCTCTAAAGCTGAGGATCCCAATCACCTGCGGCTATCAGGACATTGGGACATCACGAATGATGTATCACATTAGGGCAGAAATTTCGATATGCTTGGGATATTTCGCAGATTTTGATACATAACAAATTATGAAGACCATAATTTCTCTCTTGAAACACACAATAAAAAGAAAATCTCAAAGTCCGACCATATAGAATGCGGAGATTGAGGTAGTCATGACAGTCAGTACGTCGATCAAGATGAATTTACGTCTTCGGTGGACTGAATTCAAAAAAGAAAATGCGTTTTCGTTTTTTTTCTTTCGTTTTTGACCACACTTTACTATCCGCCAAGACAGACTGATTTTACATTTATTCCAATATCATAAATTAAGTTACCTAGTGAATTTAAGGTAATCCTGAAAGTAAATCAAATTAAATTGTAAGGTTTTCTTTTTCCTCTTCATCGCGAAGAGGGTGAAAGGGTTTGGGTGTTAGACTTTCCGGCCAATGTTTATATACATTTACATGAAAATCTACCGGTTGCAAATGCCCAGCACTCTCTAATGTTGCATAATACACTAAGTTGGTATTTGGTACTGTTACAAAAATCTTACCGCCATACCAATAAGGAAGATATTCTTTACTGGTAATCCACTTTTTAAAACCTTGAGCTCTAACCCTTCCGCATTGTAAATTTATAAAAGCTATCTCTGGCATATGTTCAGAAGAGCTAAAGTTCTCTACGGTTTCGATGTTTGGGAGTACTTTCGTCGAAATATAATGATCAGACGTCATCGTTTGTATAAAAATTTCATAGCCAGTGAAATCATTATCACGCTCTCCATGCAACCAGGGTACTGGCATTCCTTGGCCGCTATTATACCGAGGAGAGAGTACGCCTCCATAATAAGTGCCATCCTTCATTTCTAGAATAAGGCCGTTCCGAGCCAGTCTTGGAAATCCCAATTCACCTAATTTTGTAGGAAAGAAAATTGCCATTTATAAAGCTTTTGTACCCTATTATCCTAAATATTTAACAATTTCGATCAATCAGTCTAGAGCTTAGGAAAAAAAATTTTGATTTTTTCTTCTTCGGGGAAACTGAAAAGTTTGAAGTGGCGGGCAAAGGTCAATATCACGGAACATTATATTTTTCTAGTTATTTTCAAGCAAATAACTTTTTTGTGACCCAGGAGAACAATTAAAGTTCTATACTATAATAATATAACTGCCTATGTCGAATAGACCTTATCAAAAAATATCTTATGTTTGTGGACGTAAGTTATAATACCGAAAAAGGGTCAAAAGTACAGAAAATGGTACTTTCCTTGTTATTTCCATGTCAACAAGTTTTTTTTCAGTGTGAACAGTAAAAGTTCTATATTATAATAACATAAGTGCCTATGCTGTATAAACCTTATTGAAAATTATATTATGTGAAGTCTATGTAAGGTTTTCTGAACTACTGGTCCGTTATTTTGGTCTAGTTAAATGAAGGGCCAGTTGTTCAAAAAACTTAACATCAACTTCACATTCTCTCATCCTAGTCAAAAACCATAACAGGGTGTCCAGCGATTCTTAGGAATAAAACTCAAGGTCTCTTCCAGGTTTTCCGGGTCAAGAAGTCAAGTTTTTCCAGGTCTCCTTTTTTACATCAAATAATGAAAAAACTTTTTGTTATAGATGTAAAAACTGAGCTATTTCAGTTTTCATTGGAAATAAATTTTTAAAGAATGTAGAACCATAAATAAAAGAATTACTAATTTTTTGCGAACATATAAGACGTCTTTGAAATCTTCATTGTGAAATCTTCTGAAATCCTTGTGAATTCGTTGGAATCTCTCGAAGTACTTAGAATATTTGTAAAATTTTAAAATTTCTGTGAAATCTTTTGGAATCTTTTCAAATTTTTGTAAAACATTTGAATTCCTGAAATTCTTTAAAATTATTGAAATCTTTGTGAAATTTTTATAAAATATTTGAAATATTTGTGAAAGCTTCCTTTAATGTTTGTTTGTGGAATCTTCTATGTTCGTTTGAAATAATTGAAATCTTTCGAAATCCTCTCAAATTTGTTGGAACCCTTTGGAATAGTTCAACATCTTGGAAATATTTGTGAAATCTTTCGTAATGTTTTGAAATCTTTGAAATCTGGTGTGCTGTATCCTTTTTGAAATCTTTGTACTTTTTTGAAATCTTTATAAAAATTTTATAAAATTTTCGGAATATTCGTGAAATCTTTCTGAAATATTTTGCATTCATTTGAAATCATTGAAATATTTCTAATCTATGTAAAATCTTTTGAAATCTTAGAAATCTGGTTTACTGTAACCTTTTTAAAATCTTTGAAATCTTTTGAAAGTCTTAAAATCTTTGGAAATGTTCGAAATCTTTGTGAAATCTTGGAAATCTGTTGTACATGCCTTTTTGAAATCTTTGAAGTCCTTGAAATCTTTATGAAATGTTCGAAATCTTAGGAAAATTCTTGTGAAATCTCCTTTAAATCTTTTGAAATGTTAATGAAATTTCTCTTAAATTTTTGTTTGTGAAATCTTATCAAATCTTCCAAAATGTTTTGAAACCTTTTGAAATCGTTTCAAATCTTTGATATCTGGTGTACTGTACCCTTTTTCCAATTTTTAAAATCCTTTAAATCTATTAAAAATTTTAAAGGCTTTGTGAAATTGTTGTGAAATATATAATATCGGGTGTACACGCCTTTTTTAAATATTTGAAATCCGTGAAATATTTATAAAATATTCCAAATCTTTTCAATATTTTTAAATCTTTGAAATATTTTAAAACATTTGCAAACTTTTAGTAATGTTTTGTAATCTGGTGTACACACAAAAAACGAGTGGTGAAACACTTGAAAAATCCGTTATATGGTCATGGCTCATGCTAGTTCTGGAACTGAATTAACATCGAAATTTTCAAATAATAATTTTTATAATTTGTAAATTGAATATCACAAAAAAATGTAGGCTATAATATCTTCTGTAAGCGGAGAATCAATTATAAACTTATAGAATTATACACAATATTAAAGACTGTTCATTGCAATCAATAAAATATTTGGTGAAATCTACAAAAAATGTAGAGTAAGTGAGTAAAAAAATAAGCAATGAGTAAAAGATACATAATATCTTGATAAATAAAAAACTTTTCAGTTGCACGATTTATTCTAAACGAGATTTCAAGAGTCTCTTGAAAAATTCAAGGAGATTTCCAGGTTTACAAGGTTTAAAAAAATTCAAGGAGAATTCCGGGTTTTGAAGGTTTTCAAGGTCGCTGGACACCCTGCATAATATAAAAAGAAGAAAATTATCTTATGTTTGCACACTGAAGTTAAAGTTCCAAAAATGGTAAAAGTCACGACCAATTTCATTTCCCTCGTTACTTTTAAGCCAATAACATTTTTTTCTGGTCCGGGTGTGAGGTAAAAGTTGTGTACTATAACTGTATGATGCTGTAATTGTCTATGTCATTTATCGTTCACCAGGACCACAAAAATATATTAGATTGAAAATAACGACAAAAATTAATATTTTCATGAATTTTATCATTTTTGGTACTTTAACTTGAATGTCCGAAGAAAATTCGATTTTTGATGAAGCACTTATGTTTTTATGGTATAGAACTTTTGCAGTTCAACCGGATTGAAAAAAAAACGTTATTGACCTGGGAATGATAATAGAAATACAATTTTTTGTAAAGTTTACTATTTTTGGGTACTTTAACTTTAGTCCGGGAACATAAGATAATTTTATATGAGGTTTAGACCGCACTTATATCGTCATAATATGAAAATTTTACGTATAACTGAATCAGTGAAAAGATTATCCGCTTAAAAATAGCGAGGAAAATGTATTCTTTCGTGATTCTGGCCTTGCAAACTTTCAGAAGAGAACGTCTGAGTTTTGTAGAAAACTAACTCTGGTCAAACCGTTTAGTTTTCCATGCTTCAATTAAAAGCTTGGATATGCCAGTGTTTGTAAAAATAATATTTCTTTAAAGAATTATACTTGAACTATTTCAAAGGGAAAGAGTTGCTCATAATTTCTAAGTTCTTAACTTAGATTTGAGAATTTTCTAAATTATTTGTTGAAAATGGTTGAAAATGAAATTGTAACATTGAAAATTGTATAGTTTCAAATTTAAGAAGTGAAAGCATAGAATTTCGATTTAAAAAAATTCAAAAGAAGATCGCTTCATTTTGAAACTATTAAAAGCTTCATAGTTAAAGATTTTACATCGAAAGCGCGTGAAATCGAAGATTTTTAATTGAAACATTCAACCATAGATGTTTTGAAATTTAAATAATTCTGAATGAAAGCTTTCTAAAATAGTCAATTTCAAGTTAAAGCGTTTGAATTTGAAGGAATGAGTTATTCAATACGAATTTTGTAGCAAAGAAATCTTCTACTTTGGAGGAAATACGTCATTTTAATTCAATATTAATTAACAGCGATTCTTGCCACTTGAGCAGCCGGATTCTATAGTCGCCTATATATTTTTTTTTGTTAAATGTGGTGGGCCCGATTTTATTTCCAATTTTTTAAATATATGAAAGTATTGAGTTCTTGTAAGAATTTCCATTTTCTCACTTTATTTGTTAATCAACAATTACCATTTTTTTCAATCAGCTCAGATAATTCTCTTTGGAATTCAGTGGAGAATAGTTTGGAAAAATAAATATCAAAATCGATTACGAATTGTTGGCTTTAGGCTGTTTTGGAAGAATTTTTCACGATTTCTTCCAATATACGGCCCCTACGTTGTATTTGTTATGTTTTTAGAAACATTATTTAATTTGAAAAGTATACGTTGAGTTATTCATTTTGCGAATTATCAAATATGTCGAACAATATTAAATTAAAGCATAATGATTAGAATGATTAAGATTATTTCAAGAGGAAAATGAATTACTGACGCTAGGCGTGAATACAATAAAATAGATAAGGTGTGCAAACAATTCTTGTATTTCCATTTTAAGGAAACGCTTGTAAATTCATCACGTTGATGAAGGTAAAGTTTCCTAATATTATAACCTTCTCATTGTCCCAATAAAGTTAAAATTATTATACAAACACGATTTTTTCATAACATTGTTAAGTTGGCAGAATTTTTTTTATAGAATTTAGTACATTTGATAAACTTTTTACATTTACATAATTTAATTATAAGGCTTTCAAAAATGTGATTTCCACGAATTCTTTAAGACATAAACTGTTTCAATTTTTCGTATACTGCGTTTAATGTAGGCAAAGCAGAAAGCGTTCTGGCGCTTTTCGCAGAAGGAAAAAATATATTTTGAACCTTTAGTTAGAACAGTTCTGATTAGAGTTTGGCCTCTCCTCGGAAAAGTTCTATAGAGAACTGTTATCACACTTTTCGATGAACCCGCAAGATCCAAAGAGATACACACTTTGAATGTTTGAAGAATCACAAGAAACTTTTAATTTTTAAGATTTCCAGGAGTTCTGATTGAGGTTTGTTCAGCCCGGAAGAGTTTAATGAAACCTATTGTACCACTTTTGGTTCAACGCTGGAACTCTAAAATTTTTTCAATTTTTGGGTATATTCAATAAATGCTCTAGCTTTGTAGATTTTAGGTCAAGCGAGAGATTTTATCTAGTTTCTCTACAAAACTCTTTTTCTGGCTATCTTCAAAGTGTTGCAACTTTTTGTATTTTAGGCACGAAGGAATAGTAAGGAGTGGTATCACCCTATGTGTTCGGTGAGCAGAGGTGGGACAAGTGACGTCCAATAATTCGTTAATGCTAGCTACGAATGAAAACTCGAATGCTCCCCAGTGCACATGCGCAGAGCTGTTTTTGCAGTCACATGTTATACCCACTCAATATGTTATCTTTTGACATCTCGATGCACATGTAGGTTATGTTCGTTTGTTTATGTTCGTTCAATACAAAAAGTTCGAAACTTCAAACGCGTGTTGACATCGTTGGCATGGCAACCGCCAGTGCGCATGTGAACGGGGGAGCATACGAGTTTTCATTCGTAGCTAGCATTAACGAATTATTGGACGTCGCTCGTCCCACTCCCCACTTACAGGGATACTACTCCTTACTATTCCTTCGTGATTTTAGGTTTGTTCGGAAAATAATATACAAACTCTCTATATACATCTTCTGGGGGAGTGGGCTGATTAGAACTCCTGGAACTCTTGAAGTTTAAAAATTTGAGAATGTTTGCGTATCTTCAATGTGATGTAGTTTTTCGGATTTTGGAGTGATAGAAAATTGTTTCCAGAATATTCACAAAACTATTTCGCAGGGAAACAAAACTCTGGTCAGAATTTCTAAAAATTTACCCAAATTTTTTTTAATGAAATTTAAAAAATGTAACTTTTCGTTGTAAAATATTTTCTTTTGACTGGTTATAAGATATTAGGATGAATAGTAAACTGGTGAAGACCTCTATCTTATTATTAATAATGTGACGTTTGGGGTTTTGAGGTTATTGAAATCATGTTTAGCTAGAACTCCATAAATCTTTCGGAACTAAAGAATTCTACAAAAATGTCAAATTTCCTGAAAGCCGGTTATGAGCGTTATGAGTCATAACCGACTTTCAGGAAATTTGACGTTTTTGTAGAATAGTCATAACTTATGACTATTTCCTTAACAATTTTTTTCAGTGAAATGAACGGAAATATTTTTCAAAATCATCAGGAACTTTAAATCTACATTTAATGTACTCAGAATTCTAGAAAAAGTTTACTCTTTCAAAAGTGGGGGGAATGAGACTTTAGCCCCCTATCTCGAAAAAACTATTTTTGACCGATTCAAACGCCTGCATTAGTTTTAAAAGTTATCAGAAACTTAAAAAATTTCGAACAGGATGTCAGAACTCTAAAAACAATTTCATTTTGATCATACAAATTAATAATAAATATTTCTAATAAAAATTTGTGCTTTGTTTGAAGTTCGATAAATTTTTCAATTATTTAAATATTGAATAGCATGTATATTTACAAAAAAAATTATTTTTACATCCACTAGAAGCAGCGCTTAATTTTGTGGATCTGTTTTAAGCTGTTGTTTTTATTTTTTTATTTTTTAAATTCCATAACTTATTATATTGGTATACAATAGCAAAAGATCATTGAAATAATTTGTAAATCTTCGCAGTCTTGTCTGAAGTTTTGACTAATCGGACAATTTTATGAGTTCAATTTCTAAATATATCAATTATCTACTGAAAATTTCGAAAAAAACTTTTTAGTCTGCTACAAAAAATTTTTTTCTATATGTAAAACATTTACTGTTTTTTACCAAATTTAAAAAAGGCATTGAGAAAATTTATAAATCTTTTTCTCATCTATCATAAACTTTTACAGCAATGGTTTTTGAATCATGATTTCCTTTTCTTTAAAAAACTGTGAACAAAACATTTAATACTATATAACTATATAAAAAATTATGTTTACATCTACTAAAAACAGCGCTATTGAAACAATTTGTGAATATTGACAGTCTTGTTTTAATTTTGGACTAACCGCAATTTTTCTTATTTTGAGAATACTGGAAACGAAACAGTTAAAAATATTAAGCGTTCCAATTTTTTAAATGAAATCGCTTGAAACTATTGTTTTAATGTTTAAAAATATATTTTCTTCATTCATATATTCCTATGATTAGAACGAAACATAAAATTAAACAATTAAAATTAAAATTATGATTACAATTTTCTATGTATATATGAATGTTGTGCAGTTGTATTTTTTAAAATCTTCAATAGAAAATTATTCATATTTAAAGAACTTACATATACGGAATTGATAACTTAGAAATAGTACAATTTTAAAGGTGTGATTTGAAATTGTCTAATTATGGAATTTTTATTCGGTATTATTCGATTTGAAACATTCTCACAATAAAATATTTTAATGGCAAACATTTCTACAGAAGTCGATTAAAAAATAAAGTTCTTTTTTCAGTTTAGATCTCCTCAAATGAAAACCTTTCATTCAAGGCCTTTCAAGGAGAAATTTTCGGTTAGTTTCAAGTAATAGAAAATAAAAATTTGCCTTTTATTATTCCTAACAAGAAAAAATTCAACCTTCAATTTAAGTGCTTTTTACGCTATTTCAACTAACTTTGAAAGACCAGAAAGTCAGGTAATAATTGTTGTAATGTTTCAGACTATCGTACTTTATTATCGTTAGTTGTTAACGTTTTAAAGAAGAGACCATATAAGGCTGTTGTGTTTGTTGTATTCCAAACCTGTTGTTGTTCACATCTCATAATATCCCGTAGGTACATTTTATTTGAGCTATGTCCATTTATTTGTCAATTTCAAAAATTATGGGGGAGGGTTGACGGATTTAATGTAGCTTGTAGGGAATAACTTAGAGTTACTTCTTCCACTAAAGTAACTGTACGAGAGTCACTTTTTTTGCAGTGTAACGTAACTGTAGGGAGATATTAAAAACAAAGTAACTTACAAAACTTTGATACAGGGCGTTCTCTGTCTTGATCCTCTTGCCTGCGTGGCTGAATAACGGGCATATGGCCCTCATTATGTTGCACAAGTTGATAACCAAAGTCTTCAGGCATTTCTGAGGGCAGACAACCACTTCTACAGAGTTTGCCGCCCTGTAAACTCAATTCTGTAAGAAACAATAGGAATGGATGAATTCCTAATTACTAATAATTACACTGACAAGGAGAGGTCGCGAGATGCGGGTCGCCAATTCTACTGAGGCTTTACAGGGTGAAGATATTGAACGATTAGATTCGTATTTTTTCTTTTGATCCGATGGGCATTATTCTTCCAGGTATCAAAGTTTGAGTATTTACGCTTGAGCGCTCTCTCGCTAATAATGAGTCAGGCGGTGTAAATACTCAAATCTCTATAACTCGAAAACTAAGGCCCATTGGATTGAAAGAAAAAATACGTACCTAATGGCTTTTAATGTACATTCTATAAGCCCCAGTAAAATCGGCGTGGCGCATATTAGGGCAAAAAAAAGTCCGCGGACAAATTGATTTTCAGAAGATAATTCTTTTCGATTTCAACGTTTTTTTTTTTTTAGAATAGAAGTCAATAAAATTTCGCATAAATTCTACGTAGCAGATTATTAAAAAAAAATTTAATTACACCCTACCAAAAAACCAGTCAGGAATCGTCACCAACGGTCAGAATTTCTGACGATTTCTGAACATCCTGACCATTCCTGACGAGTCTGACTATTTCTGAAGATATGCTAATGCACATCCTATAAGGTAGCTCATCGGCTAGGACCGCAGGTAGGCCAACCGAAAAGGATTCAAAACAGAAAATAAAAACAGACAAAATTTTCAAATTCACCTTCAGAGTTATTTAGTATATAAACATGAATAATTAAATATAAGTAAAAAGAGAATATGCATAATGAAATATAAATAAATAAATAATATAAATAACCTGGGAAACATAAAAGGTATTAAGTTCTATGGCATTCTATTCTTGGACCCCTAATAAAATGATCATCCTTCAACCCCAAGCTCTGACGATTTCTGAACGTTTTTCTCATGAATTCTGACTTTTCGTGACGATTTTTGTCGAGAAATGTAACAAAAGTGGTTAGAAATGGTCAAAAGTCCTGACTTTTTTTCTGACGATTCCTGAGTTTTCTTTCAGTGGGCAATAACGAAGAGGAAAAAAAGGTTTTTACTTTTGATAAGTGCTGTTTTTCAAGAAATACTTGGATTCATTTCAAGATAACTAGAAACAGTAACAAAAGTATCCAAAAATGTTTTCCAGTAGCAACGCAGCCCAGGCACCACTGTGATCGATCTGCCAATCACGTCGTAATCAGGGAATAAATCTGATGCAAAATATCAATAGTGAGATTTTTCTTATGTCACAGAAAACAAGTTCTTTCGAGAAAAAGAGCACCGTTTATGATATTCCTCGAATTAGGCGTTTTAATATTGAATTTTATATTCCACTCCAATATGTTTGCAGTGCTTAAATACAATGTTCTCGAAAATCTCATAATGATCTACAAATTTGCTCGAGACAATTTTTTTATGAAACGCATATCCAACTAGAAAAAAGTTTCGTAATGAGTTCCTCATTGAGTAACAGTTTTCTTAACAATTTCAGTTCCGTGTAAATAAGCTACGTGACCTCTATCAATATAACGTATTTACGAGTGTTTGCTTCAAAATTGAGAAACAGGGGCTTTAGTGTCCATATCCCACTTTATTCCTTGAAAGATTCTAATAATTCTATTTGTTACGGTTTTATCAGAAATAATTTTATTTAGGAATTATAGGTAGAGTAGTTCTTAATTAATTATTTTGTGAATCAAAAAATATCCGGAATAATCTCAAATTATAATATATCCTCTTCTATCGAAATTTTTTTCGAAAATTTCGGAAAAAATTCAAAATTGACGTAATGGCGGCGGTTTCTTTGAAAATATTCATAGTCAAGTTACTCAAAAACTCCAGCGTTTATTTCTATAGATTTTTTTCTAGATTAGTCCTAATGCAAAGGGTATATTTCATGATAGTCTCTCCTGTGTCTGCGTCTTGGAGGTAAGAGAGTTTTTTTGTGTCTAAAAAATGAGATTTTACGTTTCTTGCGAAAATGACACAAGGTACGAAAAAATTCAAAAGAAAAAAATTGTTGCTCTGAAAGAGTTCTAACAACCTAATGAATTAAGTTAGAAAAATAGAGGGTATCCATTATTTCAAAAATACCGACTTCAAATGAAAAAAGTTCATGGCAAAAATTGTTGAAACTTTCAAATTATGTTCTTCTTTGTTTTTATGAAACTTTAAAAATACATTGTTGAGAAAAACACTCTGAAACGATTTTATACATATTTTCGCATATTTTCGCATAAATCTGGAAAATAACGCGAGATAGCAAAAAGTGGCAGGAGACATTTTCGTAGAACTTTTTTTAGAGGAATAATTTTGTTCCTTTGAATTTTCTTGTATCTTGTATCGTTTTGGCGAGAAACGTGAATGATTGTTTTTCAGACATAAAAAAATTTCTCTTGTCTCAAGGCATGGACACAGGGCAGACTATCATGGAATATACTTTTTACATTACATTTACGAATCTAGCAAAAAGGAGAGAAAAAATGTTGGGGTTTCCAAGTAAATTAACTTTGGAAATTCTCAGAGCAACAGACGCTTCATTATTTATTATTTTGAGTGCGTGTTTTCACATTAAATGAAGCAGAAGCGAGGACCCGTGCAGAAATTGCCCAATTTGGTCCCGATTTCCGATGTGGCCCCGATCGGGTTTGCCACATTGTGGCTTTCGCATGGCTACTCTTGTGGCTCGGTTCGGAACCACATATCGAGAAAATACCAGCTGGAAACTGCAGCGCCATCTGCTGCGCTGACCGCCCGATATCCGATGTTTTATTTTATATTTCATACAATACGGCTCGGGTTTAAGTGTGATGTGATTTCAAAAATAATAAAAATATTATTTATTTTGGCATAATGCCAAAAACAAAAAGTACCTTACGGGTACGGAAACATAGGACAATTTCTGCCATTCCCTACGTCCGCAATGAAGATGAAGGTAAGTAGATTTATTATAATCGGTCAAGCAAACTTAACCTCAAAATAAATTAAAAATAATAAGTTAAGAAAACTGTATAAACATTAACTTAAACGTAGGAACGTTTGCAGAGGTTATGTTTGTTATTCCACTTGGCTTTATTGTATTACGTAATTTTTCTCGATGATCGTCAGAATGTTTTAGGTTTACAAGATTGAAATGGTGAAAATAAAAAATAGGTAATCTACTCCAAGTCTGTTTTACTAATAACTTTTACTAAATAACAAGTAATTACAGATACTGACGATGAAGGCGAAGAGGGACTGGAAGTTCCTAATGAGGAAAGGATTGAAGCTCCGATTCAAAAGCAAATGCAGAAGTTGAAATGGAACCCGTAAACCTCCAACAAGTCGAAGAAAATCCTATTCTAAATTTTAATGTCATTCAAAATTAAGAAAATCCTATTGATATATGTGGGGTTTCTAGCATCGTAGATTCAGGTACCAAAATTTAAATATTTTGTAAAAAACCTTATTTGAAGAAAAGAATAATAATTATGTACAGTGAAGTGTGTTATTAAGGGCCTTGGAATCAGGACCTAACCTCAAAATTGAATTGCCTTATTTTACTCCATGAATACCCGAGTAAGTTTTGTTCAGATACTTAGGACCTATTCCTGTTTTGAATCAAATCTGATTTCGGAGTGAAAAATTGGCTAATTTCAATAGCTTTTGTGTCAAACGTTTTTTAATGCTCGAGTTAGAATAAAAAAAAGATTGTACGCAAAAACTATTGAGATTAGCCAATTTTTCACTTTGAACGCAGATTTGAATTCGAAACAGGAATAGGCCCAAATTATCTAAAAAAGATTTAATTGGATTTATTAAAAAATAATTGTATGGCTAAGAATACCAAAATAAGAGGGGGCTGTTCTGGGCCAGATCCAACCGTCCTTCTGGATGCCCCAGTCTGGCCCTGATCGGGTTAGGCGTTTCATTTCGAATCTGGCGCTGGTAGGATTGCCCGACTGGGCCCATATTCTGCCAGATGTGGGCCCGACCCGCGCCATGCTGAAATTTCTGCACGGGGAATTTCGAAAAGAACATAAAACGTCAATATACCCAGGAAAAAAGAATCGATTGAATGGAAAATATTTGAATCAGAGAATTTGAGAATGCCGATTCACGCGAATAGCGGTCTATCGTTTTGTGAATTTTTTAATCGGTCTCATAAATTTAATTATTGCAATCCGTCACCATACAGTTACCACCGACTCAAGCAAATTTCTTTCGATTGTCTTTTTTCCAATCAGAACCATCGGAACGATATTTACCGGATAAGATTCTCATATTTCAGACAACTCAGCCAGTAAATGTTTTTCCGCTTTGAAAAACTGAGAAATAATTGGACGAGATTTGCCTGATTTGGTGGTGGCTGTATGGTGGCCGATTGAAATGATTGAAATTCGCGTGAATCAGCATTCTTATATTGTCCGATTCAAATAATTTCCATTCAATCGATTCTTTTTCACTCGGTGAGTTTTATAAAAAAAGTGCACTTAAAGGTAGAAGTTGAAGTATTTTCAATCTAGATCATTTGATTGAGACAAGAAATATATTACTAGATTAAGAAAATATTGTGCCGTCCGTATTAGTAGCGACATTTTCTTGATTCAATTTTTTCTAAAATTAATATTTTTCGATAAAAATAACAAGAATGAATTTTGAGATTTTTTGTTACAATAACATTTCAAAACTTGTGATATTAGTAGAAAATATTTAAGACCACCACTAGGATGCGTGGTTTTTTTTAGGCGTGGGAATAGGGGTTCGGCGTGAGTGGGTGGAGAGGGTGTGGCTCACATTCAGTTTTCCCGAAAAATGTTGATTTCAGAAAAAAATTATGTGCATAAAAAATATGTATTTCGATGATATATACAACTTTTGTAAACAACATTTTTTTCAAAAATCAATATTTTTCGAGAGTTTGAAAGAAAAATAATGTAAAAAAAGTGAAAATTATGAATAACTTAATTTATATTGATCTGCGCCGAAAATTCTTTCAGTGCGTTCAACTAGGGTCTAAAACTCTAAAAGGAACCCTTAGACCAATTATCAAGTCAATATTCTTGGGTGACCTTTTCGGAAGTATACACTGATCTAGTGAATACTCTGACTATAAAATTATCTGCAGACCTAAAAAAAATCAATTTTTACACTACTCTCTGTAAGAAACTCAATTTACTATTTGGGAAGGGGGGGGGGGGGGCTTCCCAAATTGAGTTTTTTCAAGAACGGCTCTGACAACACTGTCCAACAAAATATGACCTATGTGTTCATGGAATGAGACATATCATTTCCAGAGTCAACATTTTTTTCGAAAAATCAAAAATCATATGATAAAAGAGTGTAAAAAATTGTGAAACAGAAAACAGTACCTGTTCTCCATTCATCCTTCAAATGCACAATCCAAACAAGGTTTTATTTTTCCAATATCTTGTACGGTTTCTGAGATAAATAAAAAAAACACGAAAAAAATGATTTTACAAAAAACTTTATACTTATCTGAATACCATTTATTTTTTAGTCAACTATAACTGCTACAACTGTGCACTGGCCCATCTGTGCAATGTGCACATCCAAATTTCGACGTGAGAGTTGGGAGTCTCGTAACTGTGCAGGTGGACAGATGGGACACTTCCAACTGTGCACGTCGAAATTTAAACGTGCACAGATGGGAACCTACCAACGCAACAGTTCACATGCACAGATATTAACACCCCCCCTTCCTCAACTGTGCACATCACAACGCATACGATCAGATTTTCCATTTACAAGTTCACGTGCAACTATGTATTTGGACTTGTACGTTGAAAATCTGCTCGTATTAATTGAGAAGTACACAATTGTCAGTCTCCAATCTGTGCACGTAATGATTGGTACAGTACCATCTGTGAACGTTTAAATTTTGACGTGCACAGATGGTACCTTACCAATGGTTCACGTGAACAGATGGAACCCTCCCAACTGTGCACGTCGAAATTTAGACGTGTACAGATGGGTCTGTGTACAGTTGTACCAGCGGCCCACAACGTTTACAGTTGCTCTGTGCACAGACGTACTCCTCCCAAAGATACAACTTCTCCGCCATGTATCTTTTGAATAGTTAAAGCTGGAACTATACTTTTTTTTGAAAATGTTGACTCAAAAAAACTGAAAAACCTAAGGTGCTGAATAAACAAAGGACATATTTGGATTCAGCGCAGAAAACTACTCTGGAAATGATATATCTCATTCGATGAACACATGGGTCATGTTTTGTTGAACAGTGCAATTGTTTCTAGTTTAGTCTCAAAATGACCGGGAGATATCACAGAACAGAACAAACTGGGAGGCGCAAGATATTTTGAATTGCGTTCCATTAAAGTCCACCGTGATTAGTTGATTTTAAGATAAAATGTTACAAGACTTACCAATAGAATTAAAAATAACGGCTGATGTGAAGACCAGCGTATGAACGATCTTCATTTTTCTTCAAATGCAGAAAAAACTGATTATTTTAGAAGAATGAAAATTTGCATATTTCGTGTGTATATATACTATTCGGAGATATTTGAGTTTTTCCCTTTCCCAATCACATATCTTACATGGATAGTGTGGGCACGGTGAACGTGTATGTTTTTTAAATTAAGAAGCAAATAAAGATTTTTCTAATATTGCTCAACAAGCTACCTACATTTTTACATTGTTATCTATACTACAGGGTACGATAGTTTTCAAAGGATTTGTCGGATTAGATTGCCCTGTAGCACAATGTTTCAAGACCCAAAAAGAAGGCCATGTTTGACTGGCGGTTCTGGTTTTATCCATCAAAAATACTTTTTTTTTAAATACAAATTTCAATTTTTCAGCAAAACATACGAGATACGAAAAAACGTTAAATTGCAAAAATGCTCATTTTAAAAATCTACAAATTTTCTTGCAGCTATTTTTTGATCAAGCATGTAGTTTTCGTTTTAATCGTGAAAAATATTATAAGAACAAAAAAATTTATTTCCCGGATAAACTATGCAAAATACGATAAAATGTACCAAAAGAAAATTGTTTAGGGGTGGATTCAGCTGGAACTTGATAAATTCGTAGATTATAAGAGCCCTTATAATCTACATATTCATCAAGTTTTAGCTAAATTCACGCCTGAACAATTATATTTACCAACTTTCAGCCAAATCCGACGAAAACCCTTTTACCATACATTTATTTTGAATTAAATTTAAAAAATTCCTAATGCTTCAAAAATTGTGTGAATTTTATATGTGTGCAGGTTTTGCTATTGAACAATAATAAAAATTACAAATAAGAAAAGTGTTTTCCTCAATTAAAATTTTTTTGAGAATATGTAAAGACATGTTTTTTTGTATATTTTCCAAAAATTCTAAATTAGACAAAGTTTTATTTTATTTTTATTTATATTCACTATCTTGAAATCAAAATATAGAAAAAAGATATTAACAAATTTTTTCTTTTACTTTTTTCGGATGTCAAACCACAAATTTTTCGAAATTTTTCGAAATTTGTTCGAATCTACACAAAAATAAATACATTTAAAAAAATGAGATTTAGGGGTACCGCAACCGCAGGCCCCATGAAGTTTAACATGTATTTCCCATAAGAAAAAAATACGTTTTTGTAAATCTTCTTTAGAATCCTCAATATTATTTCAATCGAGTTGAAACTCGATATTTCTCTTCACAATTAGCCATAGAATACAAATAAAATATCACTTTTCAAATATCAACACCACAATTCTGTTTTATAGGGTCCCAAAGAAACCCATAAGTGAAAAAATGGGTTTTGCGAGTTTTCCGCGGTAATTATGACTTATTGTGCGTTTTTTTCAGGGAAAATTATTTCTCGCACATGAAAGACAATTTCATACTTATGATTAGATGTTCACATAGATTGTTTAAACAATTTATTATTGTTTTTAGCAATTTTCTCATAGAATAGAGTTAGAAAGACGCGATTTTTCCCCAAACATTCAATTTCTTGTCCAAGCTTCAATTGAAGGGAAGTGATAGTTTATCAATGTTAACAAGAGTGATTGTTTAAAAAGTTTATTATAGATGTTAATAATATTCGCTTAGAAGAATGCTATAAAATTACAGTTTGAAAAAAATCACTTTTAGTCAAATTTTCAATTAAGATAAGTTAAGTAATTAATTAGAGCCAAGAAAATGAATTATTGAAGCATTTAATGAAATTATTAATAATATTATTCTTGAATAATGCTTGAAAGATGCGGTTTTCTTTAAATTTCTGGCTCTTTGTCCAATTTTCATTTGGAGTGAAGTAATAATGAATTCAAGCTAACAAAATAATTGTTGAAACAATTTATTATCATTGTTAATAATATTCTCTTTGCTTAATTGGTAGAATGTTGCAGTTTTTTCTAAAATTTCTAACTGTTTGTCTATTTTTCATTGGGCGTGACTTACTAATTAATTAGATTTAGCAAAAATAATTGTTTGATCAAATTATTATTGTTTATGACTATCTTCATCTATATCTATGCCTGATAGTTGCGGGTTTTCGGCAATTTTTAACATTCTGTCCTTTTTTTACTTGTTAAGGTAATAATTAATTGAAGTTAACAAAATAGTTGTTTAAACAATTTAATATTGATTTCTAACTCTTGTGTAAAATAGATTTTTTTCTTCAAATTAATTTTTTCCAATCATTGGGAAAAGAGCAAAAATAATTCACTTAAAACAACAATAGCATTCGAAACATCATTTTTGTTGTGGTCGGCTTATTATTTGTTCATAAATGAAAAGGCGATGCAAAGTTAAAGATTTCAGAAAAAACCGCCAGTTCGTAGCACTTATCTAAGAAAAGATAGTAATAAACAATATTAAATTGTTCAAACAACTTTTTTGTTAACTTTAATTAATGACTACCTCACTAAGTAACGAAGGGACAGAAAGGTAAAAATTGCCGAAAAACCGCAACTATTAGGCACTGATATAGATGAAGATAGTCATAAATAATATTGATTTGTTTAAACAATTATTTTTGCTAAATCTAATTAATTATTAAGTCACGCCTAATAAAAAATAGACAAACAGTTGGAAATTTCAGAAAAAACCACAACATTCTACCAAATAAGCAAAGATAATATTATTAACAATAATAAGTTGTTTAAACAATTATTTTGTTAATTTGAATTCATTATTACTTCTCTCCGATTGAAAATTGGACAAAAAGCCAGAAATTTCAGAAAAAACCGCATCTTTCCAGCGTTATTCAAATATAATATTAATAATAGTGATAAAAGATTGTTTAAACAATAAATTTTCTTGACTCTAGTTAATTATGCAACTTATCATAATTGAAAATTTGACTAGATTTTTTTGAAACTGCAATTTTGTAGCATTTTTCTAAGAGAATATTATTAACATCGATAATAAATTGTTTAAACAATCACTTCTGTTAACATTGATGAACTATCACTTTTATCTATTTGAAAATTGGACAACAAGTGTGAAATTTTTGAAAAAAACGCGTCTTTCTAACTCCATCCTATGAGAAAATTGCTGAAAACAATAATAAATTGTTTAAACAATTTATGTGAACATCTAATTATCAGTACGAAGTGGTCTTTCATGTGCCAGAAACAATGTTCATTGAAAGAACGACAAAAAAAGGCATAATTAGCGCGAAAAACCTGCAAAACCCATTTATTTACTTATGGGGTTTCTTTGGGACCCTATAAAACAGACTTATGATGTTGATATTCAAAAAGTGATATTTTATTCGCATTCTGCGGCTCATTTTGAAGAGAAATGTTGCACAGAAAAAACTAAGAATAAAATCTGTTGCAGGCAATTTTTTAGAGCGATAAAGTTTTGTCCAGCCAACTTCGCGTCTTTCAAAATACATGTGTTTGTCATGGAAAAACGAAGAAAGTTGAACCGATATTTGTGTAAAGTTTATCCTGTGAAGTTAATTTTTGTTGCAGAGAATCTTTCGTCGGAAATCGATGTAAAGTTTATCTTCCGTTTTTTCTGTGTGAGTTTCATCTCAATTGAGATAATATTGAGGATTCTGAATAAGATTTACTTCATGGGGCTTGCGCGGCACCTCTGAATATCATTTAAAAAAAAAAAAAAAATGGATTCATTTTTGTGTAGATTTGAACAAATTTCTGAGTTGCCCTCATAAAAATTCAAAAAAAAATGTTTACAATGCATTTTTGGACCACCCTAATAATATAAATATATGAACCACCATGCGGTGGTTTATATATGTAATCCGTTTTACCTTACTTTATGTCCGTTGAAAATAATTCCATTAATCTATGCACTCTAAAAAGCAATACGAAATTCGAAAAGACAATAGCACGCACCTGAAGAATGTTAGGTGTATTATTTTATAGAAAAAAAGAATCGACAATAAAAGTTCACTAGTTTTGTTCGCATGCCCAAAAAAAAATCTTCGAATTTGAGCAAAATCGGTGAATATTTATGAGTCGTGCAAAGACCATGAAATTTCCCATTGATTCAACACGGGAAAAAGTCAGCTTTTTGTAAATCTAATATTTAAACGCGATAATATGTTACAAATAGTACCGTGTTTTAGAATATTATTCAGAATTTTTCAGAGAATAAGAATCAATCATAATTTTTGAGGTTGAATAATTTTAAACCACTCTTATGGGTCCCCAAAGAAAACCCCACAAGTGACAAATGTGAATTTTAAGTAATATTGTCAATCTTTCGAAAAATAGCAACAAAAAAATGTAAACAAAAAAATTGTTTAAGAAATTTTAATTTGTTCAAACATCTACGAGTATTCATAATAAACCAATTAGTACTTGGAAATATTAAAATTTGTACAAAATTCAGTGAGAAAATGTTTCTCCTGCTTTTTTTAGGTACATACAATATATGCTTGAACAAATACGTATTATTTAAATAATTGTAAAATTATTGAAACAAATTATTTTATTGTTATTATTGATTAATAAACTCATTGTTGGAACGTAAATATCTTTAAATCCGCGCTTAAGAAATATATTGTTTATAATGTTTACCTGCGAACCTAACTTCAGATAGTCATTCTTAATGTTATCTGTTTATATCAAATAAATCATATACTACACAGTTATTGAAGTCCTAATAACTGTATACGATTTAGCCTAGTTTTAACCGGTTATGGGCCCAGCACGAGATACAAATACTGATTGAGAAACGTACAAATTGTTAGAGGTTAAAAAAGAAAAAGTTTAGAACCTAACGCAACGCTATAAAAATGAATGTTGGAAACTCAATTCGGCTTGAGATGCTTGGTAAAAAGAACTATGACACCTGGAAAATCAAGGTAGAAGCTCTTTTAATTAAAAATGATACTTGGAAATATGTGTGCGGTGGAAATAAGCGACCAGATGTTATAGCTAATGACGAAGCGTCAGAAGCAGCGGCAAAGGCCTGGGACACTGCAGATCGTATCGCTAAGTCAGATTTAATTTTAGCTATTAGTGAATCAGAACTGAAACAAATTAAAAGTTGCAGGACTTCCCACGAAATATGGAATAAATTAGAGTCAATTTATCAGTCAATGGGGCCGGCAAAGAAAGCTTCATTTCTGTCACAATTAACAATGCGACGCATGGAAGATGACGAAGATATACTTACACATATAGAAAATTTCTTCGATGTCGTTGATAAATTAGGCGATATGGATGTTGAAATCAATCCAGATCTGTTGGCGATTCTGCTACTTCAAACTTTACCAAAGAGTTTTGACAACTTCAGTTGCGCAATAAAGTCAAGAGATGAGCTCCCTACACCAGAGGTATTGAAGATCAAAATTCTCGAGGAAAGTGATTCACGGAAGAAGAATATGGAAGTTGTTCCAGATGCCATGGTGGCAAGCAAAAAATTCTTCAAGAAGCAAGAATTCAGGGGAAATGATGAGCAAAAGAGAATCAAGTGCTTTCGTTGTAAGAAAATTGGTCATAAGATTGCAGATTGCTGGTCGAAGAGAGAAAGCACTGGAAACGTCGAAGAGACAGGATTTCTAGCAAAAAAGGAAGCGACGAGCTATGAAGAAATAAGTTTCTTAGTGACGAACGAAGCTGTTGCAGATCTAGCTTTAGAAGCTGAAAATGGAGTTAATAGTTGGTGTATGGACAGTGGCTGCACGTCCCACATGTGTTCGGATCAGAAGAAGTTTGTAACCCTGGAAAAGTCGGATCATACAACACTAAATCTGGCAAGTAGCGCTTCAGCAAAAGTCAACGCCAAAGGTTTGGTGAAGCTGACGGTCTCACACGGTGAGAAATCTAAAATTTTAAAACTAGATAACACTCTTTTTGTCCCAGATTTACGAACAAATTTGATGTCTGTTGCTAAAATTACAGACAAAGGATTCAAAGAAATTTTTGATAAAGAATCTGCTGTAGTAATAGATCAAAAAGAAGACATTAAGTTGAGGGCTAAACGAGTAAATAACTTATACTATATATCTGAGCATATTGAACAAGCAGGAAATATTATCGCCTAACCAGTGCCAAAAAATGTAATAGTCTGGCACAAACGATTTGGACATTCAAATGAGATTAGTTTGAAGGATTTGATGACCAAGAACCTTGCTCATGGAATCAAACTAGAGAAAAATGCCAAATTACCACCATGTGCAGTTTGCTTTAAGGGAAAAATGACTCGAAAACCGTTTCCGAAGAAATCAACAAAATCCACAGAAACACTAGAAATAGTTCATACTGATTTGTGTGGGCCAATGAGGTCAGCATCTCCAGGAGGAGCAAAATATATGGTTGTCTTCGTAGATGATCATACTCGATGGTGTGAAGTATGGTTTCTCAAGAAGAAAAACGAGACTCTATCTGCATTTAAAGATTATAAAAATTTGGTTGAAAATCAAACTGGTAAGAAAATAAAGAACTTGCAATCAGACAATGGAACTGAGTATTTGAATAAAGACTTTAATAATTACCTAAGCTTAACCGGAATTGAAAGAAGATTAACAGTAAAACACACTCCACAACAAAAGGGCGTAGCTGAAAGGAAAAACAGAACGATAATAGAAATGGCTACCTGTATGACGATTCAAGCCAACGTCCCACCACGTTTTTGGGCTGAAGCTATAGTAACAGCAAATCACGTCCGTTATCGATGCCCTTCAAGATCTCTTAATGGAGAAACACCATTTTGGAACTGGACAGGAAAACTACCTGTCGTATCGTATTTTAGAGTTTTTGGATGTAAAGCTTTTACACTAGACACAGATCCGAAAAGAGGAAAATTCACACCACGCTCTATAAAATGCATCTTCATTGGATATTCCGAAGAAAAGAAAGCATACAGAGTATGGTTACCTGACACCGGAACCATAGAAGCTACTCGTAATATCGAATTTCTTGATGAGTTTGAGGTTAATCAAAAATTCGAAAACTTCGTTCCAGAAGATGCCCTTCAGAAAATGAACACTGAAATTGAAGATACTGGAACACCTGAAAAGTCTAAACCTGAAACGATCGAATTTAATTTTCCAAAGAATGAACACAGAGAGCAAGAACAAGAAGTTGAATCGTTGGAACATCATCAAGGAATGATAAATATTTCTAACCAAGATGAAGATTTTTGGAAGATGCTGAAGATCACGAGCTACCAATGAATAGTATTGATTATGTCAACATCGACGAAGATTCTCAACATCAAAATCATCAAAATGACGATGGAGAAATTAACGTTGAAAATTTCGAAAACATTGACGAAGAGGACGAGGAAAAAGGACCTTCACCTGTAGGTAGAAGAGGACCTGGCAGACCAAAAATAATTCGGACTGAAAACAGGGGAAGACCTACTAAACAGTACCATCCACCAATCGCTAGATCAGCACAAAATTAAGAAGATCTACAAGAAGCCAATATTGCAGAAATATCAATAAAAGAAGCAATTTCCGGTCCTGAAGCTGCTGAATGGAAAAATGCAATTCGCAATGAATTGGAAGCTTTACTTAAAAACGACACTTGGGAAATTGTCGATCATCCAAAAGATCGAAACATCATAAGCAATCGATTAATTCTACGAATCAAGCAAAATGTCGATGGAACACCGACAAAGAAAAAAGCTCGACTTGTAGCTCGAGGATTTACCCAACGGCCAGGTATAGAATATAATGAAACTTTTGCTCCAGTCTGTCGTATCAGTTCTATTCGATTATTGTTGGCACTAGCCATCGATATGGACATGAAGATACATCAACTAGATGTATCCTCTGCTTTCTTAAATGGTGATATTACAGAAGAAATTTACATGAATCTACCTAACCTTATTGAAGAAATGTTATATGATATCACACAAATAAATGCAAGTAGAAACAAAAAACTTTCCGATCAAGCTCTTTCCAGAGCTACACGAAATCAAAAAGGGAAACAAATTATGTCGATTAAAGAAGGCTTTATACGGTTTACGTCAATCTGGACGTCAATGGAATCTCAAATTTGACAAAAAGTTGAAGAGTTTCGGTTTACAATCTTCAAGTGCTGTTCCTTGCATTTACTTTACTAAAAAGGGATTGGATCTACTTATCTTAGCAGTTTATGTTGATGATATACTAGTAGCATCTAAAAATATCCAATTGATCAAAAATCTGAAGCATTTCTTGATGTCGCAGTTTGAGATGAAAGATCTTCAAGAACTCCACTACTGTCTGGGAATAGAATTAGCTCACATCGAGGGGAAGATAAAGATTACTCAAGGAAGATATATCAAAGATATTTTGGAGAAGTTCGCTATGAGCGAATCAAAATCTGTCACTACCCCAGTGGATTTAAGCCTTAGGTTGATTAAACCCGAAAAGATTTCCATGGAAGCTATACAAAGATATCCTTATCAAGAACTTATCGGTTCCCTATCATACTTGGTAACATGTACGAGACCTGACTTGGCGTATGCAGTTAACTATTTAAGTCAGTTCAACAATTGTTATGATATGGAACATTGGACAGCTGCTAAAAGAGTTGTTCGATACTTAAGAGGTACAATCGATTATGGAATCATTTTTCAAAAGACCAAGGATGGTCTTACAGGCTACGTTGATGCTGATTGGGGTGCATGTCCTATAGATCGACGTTCTTACACTAGTCACGTTTTTACTCTGAGCGGAGGTGCTGTAAGTTGGGAATCTAGGAAGCAAAAAACGGTTGCCCTCTCAAGTACCGAAACGGAATGTATGGCTTTAACCGAAGCGACCAAGGAAGCTATATGTCTTCGACGATTTCTTCAAGAACTAGGATTGATAGGAAATACTCCAATCCAGATATTTAATGACAACCAAAGTGCTCAGCAACTGTCTAATAATCCTATATTTCATGCTCGAACAAAGATCATTGACATCAAGCATCATTTTGTTCGAGATGCAGTAAAAGTTAGTGCAGTGACTATTAAATATCTGCCAACCAGAGAAATGATAGCTGATGTTTTAACTAAAGCATTAAGTGGTCCAAAACATATCAAGTGTTTAACAGGATTCGGATTTTTTGTTGTTGTTACTATCAAGAAGACTGAATAATTCCCGCTTGGATTAAGGGAGAGTGTTGGAACGTAAATATCTTGAAATCCGCGCTTAAGAATTATATTGTTTATAATGTTTACCTGCGAACCTAACTTCATATAGTCATTCACATTTTTCTATAAGTTTCTTCAAGTCTCTCTGACATTTCTTAATGTTATCTGCTTATATCAAATAAATCATATACTACACAGTTATTGAAGTCCTATTAACTGTATACGATTTAGCCTAGTTTTAACACTCATCATGTCTAGAAAATAGTTCATTTCGCGAGTTAGCTGAAGAAAACAAATATTTAAACAAATTTAAATTGTTTAAACAATTGAATATTAGTTAACAAATGACTGGGTATGCTCAATATACTGATCAATGATTATTTATGTAAAAAAAAACTTTTATAAAGCTTCAATAAACCGCAATATTATGTACAATTCAAATTGGTCACTTATGGGGTTTTCATTGGGGACCCATAAGAGTGGCTTAAAATTATTCAACCTCAAAATTTAGGATTGATTCTTATTCTCTTACAAATTCTGAGTAATACACTAAAACGCGGAATTATTCGTAACATATGTTATTATCAGGTTCAAATATTAGATATACAAAAAGCTGACTTTTTCCCATGTTAAATCAATGGGAAACTTCATGGTTTTTGCGCGACCCCTAAATTTTTTTAAAATTTTTTTTGGGCATTAGAACAAAACGGGGGGGTGAGAGAAGAGAAATTCGAGGAAAAACATCCACCAATTAATAATAATAAGAACCACACTATCACGTACATACCTAAAAATAGGTGCTTTGGTAAAATTTGATTTTCGAGCACAAGAATTGTCACGTTCATTATGATCTAAAACCAAAACGGCGAAAAAACCAAGAAAATATTTTTTTGGGACAAAACTTTAACAGACATGTTTCATGCGGCCCTGAATGTTTATGGTTTGGAGAGTCCCGATATAGCCAGAGGCCATTGAGGACACCCCCGAGGTGGCGGCTGTATCGGGACTCTAGTGTAGCACCAGAAGACAAGTTTGGATTCGTGTATTTGGGTCTCATAAAGTTAAAAAAAGCGTTTTTTCATTCTTGTCTTCATTAGACATATCATCATATCTTTGAAAAATAATGATTTTCTAACTGAATGCTACTATTTTCTTTTACTTCAATATGATAGCACATGTAAGGAACCACTTAAAATAAGTAATTATACCTAATTTATATACAAATGATGAATTATTATCGTCGTTATTATAGAACACATAACCTAAAATTATGAATTGCGTTATGTTCCGTATATCACTCATTTATATTATTTTAAGTAAAATCTCATTTTCTGTTTAATTACGGTATTTTTATGTGAAAAGTGTGCTAAAACGAATTTACAAATAGAAAATGGTCCACTTTTCAAGAATATGTTTCCAATGTACTGATCGTAAAAACTAGATGGAAGCCATAGTCTAGTCAATGTGTAGTTACAGTAGTGTGCAAAAGTTTTGGGCCACATTTTTTTTCTGAACTATTTCCTCATCGACATATAGAAATGGACCGATAACCCTGTGGGAAGCACTGAAATTGGCTTTTGAGAGAGAGAAAACATTTGAGGGGTGAAACTGTCTCTTTCTATTCCAGGACTGTGTCAAGTGAAACGGATGCCCCGCGCATTGCCTAAATATTCATTATGGTTAATTTGTTCGTAAACAATTATAAATAATAGATTATACATATGTAGGTATGGTGAATTAAAAATTTAAAAACCGTAAAAAAAATGTTCAAATTTGCTTATTCAAAGAACTTGGAAACCTTAAATTCTTCTTGCCATTTGATTGAAAATAATCCTTTTGTAAGAAGAAATTTCATATAAAAGCATCAATATTAAAGTATTTGAGGTATAAAGTGAATGTTTAAAGGAGGTCTGTTTAACATTTCTATGAATAGGTACTTATCAGATATACATTTAAATAGCACGTATAGGCTCTCGACTCAGGAGATTAATAATAGTGTAAAACTGTAAAGTGTCACAAATTTGAAAAATGGGGTCATCCAATTTTTCAAAGATTAAACTTAGTAGTTTAAGATAAAAAAAAAGTGTACAATGGAAAATTAAATTTATTTTTCAACAAAAATTTCCAGTTTTCTAACCTTATATTTTAAAATTATTAGAAATAAGCTTAAATGTTTATTTACAATGTTATTATCTAGTCAACGAATGATCAAAATTCTATTCAATTATTTCCATCTTTTCCCGTTTCTTCACTTGAAGCGGACTAAACTAATAAAGCCCAATAAGAAGATCCAACTATTTTTGGTTGAAAGTTCCTTATTTGCCATTAAAAAGTCTTCTGTTAAATTTTTGGTTTAGAATTCATCTTTTTGGTTAAAAAATTCATTACTTGGTTTAAAATTGAATTATTTTTTTGGAAACTCTTAAATTTTGTTAAAAATTCTTTCTTCTTGATTGAAAATTGGACTGTCTGCTTCTAAATTAAACAATTTGCCACAGGCTGCCACCATTTTCAATATTTACACACATTAAATTACAATTAAATAAACTTTGACAGGCAAATTATAAACAAAACACATAGTGGGGCATTCGCGATACAAAGCACGGTCCTGTGCTTCGTCAAGCTCCACCCATCGAAAGTACTCTCGACCAATTAGGTGTATCGAGAAAGAGACAGTTTCACCCCTCAAATGTTTTCTCTCTCTCAAAAGCCAATTTCAGAGCTTCCCACAGGGTTACCGGTCCATTTCTATATGTCGATGTATTTCCTAAAAGGCTAACTTAAGAAAAGATATGTTTATATACAAACTAGGTATACTATCCATGTAAAAAGAAGAGCATTAAAGTGGATTATATGGCATTGAAAAAGTTGTACAATTTAATGCCTATACATACATACATTGATTAGCATTTCGAACTCGAAAGTTCATTGCCTCACTACCCGATTCGGGTAGTGTTTCTAGGTGGATAAATACTACCAGCGTGGGTCCACCACACCCACGACGGGTCAACAACACGCAGTATTCCCCGAATGGTCACCCATCCAAGTACTAACCGCGCCCAACACTGCTTAACTTCAGTGATCTAACGGGAACTGGTGTTTTCAGCGTGGTATCGCCGTTGATTTAATGCCTATACATCAACAAAAATTCATTCTTGTCCGAATGTTGATTTAACGGCATTCGAATGCATTGATGGTATTCGATATCCGGTCGGAACAAGCATTAAATGGCATTCGACTTATTTGGTAATTCAACAGCATTGAACGGCATTGGTTCCATGCTATGCCTTCGATCGCTGAAGGCATTGCATGGCATTAAACCGATACGGTCATTCAAGTGCATTAAATGGCATTAAATCAACGGCATCACAAGGAAGCCACTTTAATGCCATCCCGAGTCGAAATTTAGGCCCTACTTTGAAGCTATAACTCCTACCTTAGTAGGCGCTGGAGCAGCAACGTAGGCTCAAAATAAGCAGCGATTTTAATTCAAACTAGACCCTACTTTGACGCTTCAAATGTCCGAAATCGGCCGTTTTTCCACGTTTAGCATCAAAGTAGGGTCTAATTTAGAACCTACATTGGTGCTCCAGGCCCTACCCTACATTAGTGTTCCAGACCCTACATTGGTGCTTCAGCCCCTACACTGGCAATAATAATAATAATTAGGCGTAGGGATGTGGCGACCCCATCGCCCGATAGCTCCTGCTCTTGCAGTCAGCCGCGTTGCTTTGGGCTAACTCCCCAATGCAACGAATTATGCGGTTACGACACAAGTATCGCGCAGTGCCACCCACAATAGGCCTCTCTCGGATGGAGGCCATGGTTCAGTTCAGAAGGGACCTTCTTACCTTTTGGCAAAGAAGCTCACCGGCGCGGAGAGGATTCATGAAGAGGTTGCATGACCGTTGGGGCAATATGCACCCGGAATATGCTCATAAAACGCCTCAGTATTTGAGAGATCAGGTATCCTTCTTGCGAAAAAACGGATATGAAGCTGTTTATCAACAGGAAGAGGAGCAACATCCTCCAGCGAACATTCCACCCGTTCCAGCAAGACCACCTTTGCAGATAGCCGATAATGTCAACATGAGAAGTAGGAGATCTATCCACCAAAAAGTCTTCCTCAGGATGGACAAATTAGCTGAAGCTAATACTGCTCTCCGCGATTTGCTCCCCGAAGATGTTAATCTCTGGAATCTGAACTGTGTAGTTTACGAGAAGGCGGTCTCCCTACTTAGCGACGATAGAAGTAACGAAACTTCGGTACGTCTGAGTAAGACACGCGAGCGTATTGCACAGCTTCAGTTCAAAATTGAAACGGCGAGACGGCATGCATCAAATGTTCAGTGCGTGATTAGCTACATAACAGCAAATAAAAAGTTCACTCCAAAAGTTAGGGCACTTGCTCGAAACTTGAGGAAAGCAAATCACACGCTGAACAAGTGTAAACTGTCGACCATCAAGCAGCACTGGACGCAAAAAGTAAGATCTCTTTCAACAGCGAAACAGCGCCTTGAACGGCGAGTTAAGTGGATTCAGGAAAATTCCACCTTTTCTACTAATCCTTCCCGTCTGTTCAATAAAGCGTCATGTGTAGTTAAAAATCCGCCTAGTCGAGAAGAGATTCAAATCTTCTGGGAGCAAGTATATGGAGATACTTATCAGCTAAATGAAGACGCTTCCGATATATCACTCTTTCGTAACTTTTGCCAAAGGCAAAGGTTACAAGATCCAGAGGAAGAGTGTCCACTAATTACTGCTGAAGAAGTGAAGAAAGTTATCGCTAGAACTAAGAACTTTTCGGCGCCAGGGCCAGATAAAATCAACAACTTTTGGTGGAAGAAGTTTACTTCTACGCACCAACATCTAGCTCGTATATTTACTACTTTCTTAAACGGAGAACAACCCGTCCCGCAGTGGCTAGTGGAAGGACGCACGGTATTGATCCCTAAGGCCGGAGATTTGTCATGTCCAAAGAACTACAGGCCCATAGCTTGTTTAAACACCAGCTACAAGCTATTCACTGGCATCCTCAAAGAGAGGATATTGACATCTATCGAGCCGGTATGGAGTGCAATAGTCGAACAACGTGGATGCAAGAGAGGGCTGGCAGGTTGCAGGGAGAACCTGTTAATAGACAGGTGTATTACCCAGGACTCGATCAGGTATCGACGCAATCTGTCCATGGCTTGGATTGATTACCGTAAGGCATTCGATAACACGAACCATGAGCTTCTTATCAAGCTCCTTGAGTGCATGGAGGTGCATCCAAAAATAGTGAGATGCATAGAAGAGCTTATGCTCTTGTGGCGGACAAGATTTGTCATAACATCTGACAAAAGACAAGTGACTACAAGCTTTGTCACATATAAGAGGGGGGTCTTTCAAGGAGACTCTCTCAGTCCGATACTTTTCTGCATTTCCCTCTTGCCTCTATCTATTGTGCTCCGAGGCAAAAGCTCTGGATACCTATGTGGCCCGCCGAGCAGAAGAGAATATAAGGTCAACCACCTTTTATACATGGACGACCTTAAACTCTTTGCTTCCTCAAAAAAGGACCTTAACATCCTTGTAGATCCGGTAAATAGGTATTCTAAAGCGATTGCCATGAGCTTCGGACTGGACAAGTGTGCCTGCGTCCACCTACACCAAGGAAGACTAGAAACTACATCATCCAGTGACGATCAGGATGATCAACTCATAGGCGGAAATACCATTCAACATCTTGGTATTGGAGAAACATATACATATCTTGGAATACCGCAAGCGGAAACCCAAAATGTGCATAACTTGAAAACGGCCCTTGGAAAAAGGTATCGCCAAATTCTCAGAAAAATTTGGGCTTCCGAATTATCTGGAAAGAATAAGATCCAGGCGACCAATATGCTGGCCGTTCCTATACTGCTCTACACGTTTGGTGCAGTAAAATGGAACGTCGATGAGTTAAAACAACTTGATCGAAGCACACGCAAGATGATGACAATTCAACGAAGTCTTCATCCTAGATCTTCCGTACCTCGAATATATCTCCCTCGCGATAAAGGAGGTAGAGGATTGCTAAGCTTAGAGTGTCTTCATCGAAGAACGGTTCTGGCTACAGCCTGTTCAGTTCTAAAAAGCACGGATTCCCTTATGCGACTCGTACATCAACATGAAGTCGCCAATGCTGCGGTGTTTCTATACCATGCAGCAGATAGGGCCGCAGAGGAGCTTGACCTCCCATTTGATTCCAGCGACATTACACATGGCCTAGCATCACTAACACCTCTGGTGCTCAAAAGTCGTATACAGGAAGCAGAACATACGCTTCTACTAAGAGAACATGCTGAGAAACCCCTCCATGGTAAGTTCTACGGCATCCTACGTAGAGAAGAGCTCTCGATGGGTCTGACCAACATGTTTCTCAAGTCTGCTGGATTGAGATCGGAGACCGAGGGATTTCTTTTTGCCTGTCAAGACGGCGTCATAGACACCTTAGTTTACCGCGAGCGCATAATGAATATACCTGTACGCGATACCAACTGCCGAGCGTGCAAGCTAGAGCCCGAAACACTTGGACATGTTCTCAGTGGATGCTCTAAATATGCACGCTGCGCGTACATAGAGAGACACAATGCAGCTCTAAAAGTGATATATTACCATCTTAGGCATTTCTATGGTGTTGATCTATTGCCCGTCTTGCCATACGCTCAGGGGGAACTCGAGTCAGTCGTGGAGAATGATCAGTGTAAGATGTACTGGAATTTCTCATTCTCCACCACTCAACGTATCAGTGCTACGAAGCCTGACATTGCCCTCCAAGATCTGAAGAACAAGATCATTTACGTGATTGAATTCTCGGCACCAGCCGATGGTAATATCACGGCAAAGGAGGGAGAAAAACAGGCGAAATATCAAGCACTTCTTTTCGAGCTGAGTAAGCTGTACCAAGGCTACAAAGTCCATCTTATAATTCTCATAATCGGCTGCCTTGGAGGTATGAAAGCTTCATTTATTAGCCAACTCAACAAGATTCCGGCTTGCCAGCGTCAGGCTCATTTCATCGCGAACCGGATGCAAAAGGCTGTTCTCCTGGGATCACTCCATCTGGTCCGGTAACACTGTTCCTCTTAAATTCTACAAAGATTGGTAGCTCTAAAAAAGTATCCAGAGGTGAAACCTTCATCTCCAACTGTCTTGTCTGCCGCGTAAGGTCATTCGCGGCTAGAGACCTGACTCCAGGGAACAGTGTTGCCCGATGTTATCACGCGTAAATTTCCCGCTCTTGCTTACCTTCTAGGACAGAAGGAGCAGAAGCGGATGACGTACACGTTCCAGTAGCTTTGGGATTGGTCTCTTTAAGGAATCATGATCGAAGCTTCCGGAGCCTACAACTTCTCTAAATGCATTAATATTTGTAAAAAATGTAATATGACGTGAAGAAATATATTTCCAGTATTTTATTTTATTAATAAATTATCACCCTATTCTTTTTACATACTTATAAATCTTTCAGATTAGCACCCGATCCCGGCGAAATACTGCGTATGTCCTTATGACAAACTTTTAACTATATATACATATATATTTATAGGTATATAAAAAGAAGAGGGTGATAATTTATTAATAAAATAAAATACTGGAAATACGCATTCATACGTCATTTGACAGTTTTTGGCTTAAATATGAATGAATTATTATTATCTATAGAAACCGAGAAATTATCAGAATAAGGTATAATAGTATTAGCGTGCATATAAAATGAAGAGTATTTTTTATCAAAGCAGAAAGATAAGCTCCTGGTGGTTTTAAATTCTAAGAATTTTTGTGATAACTGCTAAAAATGATTAAATATTATATTTATCAGTAAGCCTGTTGACATTAGATGTTTTTAATTTTCTTCGTTGCTACTGGTATCAGATCGATATTCTTGATCGTGATTGAAAGGTTTTAATGAATCTTGAGCCAGTTTTTTCGTTTCACATTCCTTTGATGTATCAGATCGATATTTTCTTTTATTTGAGGCCAGCTTATTAATAAATTCAATTAGTTCCTTCTTCTTTATAGGTCGCAATGTAATTCTGTTAATCCACTGTGCAAATATGTTACAACGCGTCATTTTTCCAGCCATTTTCAAGCAACAGATGAATTTCATAAGTTAAAAGTTGTGAAATAATTTTTATTATACTACTACAAGTCATTAAAACAAGTTTGTACTGTTGAAGTAGACTAGGTTGAAAAGATTTAAAGTAGGGCCTGTAGGTTCAAATGGAATCAAAGGAGGCTCTAATGTTTCATTCTTTAGGAGTAAAAACCTCAAAGTAGGGGCTATAGGTTTAAATAGCGTCAAATTGGGTTCTAATAAGGAGCTTCAGCTTCAAAGTAGGGTCTAAATTTCGACTCGGGATAATTTTTTTGTGTGATTCAAAATGATTCGAACGAAAACTGTCTAATGCCATGAAGCGCATTCGGACAAAAACGGAATTTGTTTGGATTTATAGGCATTAACGTGTACGATTTTTTAATGCCATATAATATACTTCCATGCTCTCCTTTTTACAGGGATTTGTACTAAATAATAAGGTAGGAAACAGCTTTTGAAAAGAAACGTTTACTGGTTCTATCGTTTATATTATATATTTACGTGTGCAGAAATATTGAGCCACTGTATTTATATATTTCTGAGATCTCCGCCTGGTCCGCTACTTGGCTTTTCTGTATCCCTCAAGTGTTTCACGCATTATATCAAGTCATTCTAAGGTTAATATGCCGCGACATACAAATTATCAAATTCGGGAAGCCGTGATAAACCTTTCTGAACAATAAAAGGCATCTCGCGAAATTGCCGCTTCATTAAAAATTGGTAAAAGTACTGTAAATATAATAATCTAAAATTTACTTCTACCAAGTGCCTATCGAACCTCCCACGATCTGGTAGACCACGGGAAACGACTACACGTGTTAACAATATTATTAAACGCAAATCTACTACGGATGTCAAGAAAACTGCATCTGAAATTGCTCAAGAACTCCGTTATGAAAACCTCGCCAATGTGAGTAGGAGCACAGTATCACGTCGTCTAAAACTCTGCATGATGGAGGCCTATTTAGACGCGTTGGTGTTGAAAAACCTTTGCTCAGTAAGAAACATCAGAAGGCCCGATTGACATTCGCACGAGAATATCAACACTGGACTCCAAAGCAGTGGAGTAGAGTACTTTTTCTTTACGAATACAAATTCAATCTGTTTGGAAGTGACAGAAATAAGTACTTTAGACAACCGAAAAACACAAAATACGATTCCCGATATCAAATTCCAACAGTTAAACGTGGGGGTGAGTCAGTCATGGTTTGGGGAGCTATGTCTTGGCGAGGAGTAGGCTTTTTCACGAGATTAAAGGCTTCATGGATAGTGTTATACACTGAGAGACCTTTTGTCAGAATGAATGAAAAAAATGAATCAGAATTTGGTATAATATCATGCCGAAATAGGGAAAACCGAGGTTTTATCACACTTATTCGTATTACAGTACCGAAGTTTAATATTATCATATGAGTATTTAAAACACGAAGACTACAAAGTAGTATTCTAAATACGAAATATTATGAATCTCCATTTCAAGAATTAACACTATGAAGAAGTGATATTATTTTTACTGAGTTTTCGAAAAATAATTTGAATAAGAAAAATAGCGAATATCATAATCTCGAAAACGTATTTTAGAAATTGATATTATCAATATGAAGTTGACAACAACCTAAGACGCATAGCAATCTATGAAATCCTTATTCTTGATTTTTCATATAGTTTCGTTTGAGAATGCTCCTCGAGTATTTCCGCCGTTTTCCGATCGAGCTCGATTGTGCAGAGCCGAACATGGAACGCATGGAACACCGGCCGCGGTCGGTCCAAATCCAATTCGGTCCTTAGTTCTGTCAAAAGATGCTTGGTTGTAATGAAAAAAACGCTTTTATTACATGTATACCGAAAGGTTATATTTCACAACATTTTAAATAAAAGTTAACTCTCATTGAAAGTGATAAAATGTTTAACCTATCTATTAACAAAATTTTTGAAGCAGCAAATCACTCGTGAAACAGGGCCCAGATATTTTTCATACTGCCCTGAATTGTCAAGCGACGCCTCTATGCCGAGATTTTTGCCAAATATTCCATAATATAAGTTAGCCGTGGGGTTTAGTTGTTAGGGATAAAATGCGTGCTTTGGGTAAGTTAGGTTCGAATTTTGCCGCAGCGATTCCGATTTTTCATAGCGATTAAGCGTGCGATTATGTATGTAGTGAATAAATTGAGCATATAATAATAAAAATGATAATTGTACGCGTGTTTCCGTATTTAATTGTATTTAATTTGTTTATTTAGTTCCTCCTGAAGGTTGAATCTTTTGGTGGAGTGAGTTATTTTTCATATAGTCGTTTGAGATTCTCATATGCTTTGTATGACAACTTCAAAGGATGTTTTCACTCTTTCGAATAAACTGTATTACTATCGTTTCAACTTCGCTTGTCAACTTTGATATAGTGAATTTCAAATTTTCGCAAGTTTTATAAGGGTTAATGCAACACCCTTTCCATTTATTCAAACAAAAATATTAATTTTGCCGGCTGAAAACCACTATATTAATATTTGATACGCAAACCCTGTTTTCCCTATTTTGGAACGATATTATACTAAATTCTCATTCATTTTTATCATTTATTCTAACAAAAAGTCTCTCAGTGTATATCGATGCATTTTGCCTGAAAAATTTTTACCATATTCCAAGAAAAATATGCCTAAAGATTGGATCTTTCAGCAAGAAAACAATCCAAAACAGAAGTCGAAGCTGTTCACGGAATTTTTTAATGTGCAAAAGTGAAGCTTTTAGATTACTCAGCTCTATCCCCAGATCTAAATCCGATCGAAAATTTGTGAAATGCACTTGGAATACGCGTTACAACAAAAAAACATCCAAACAAAGCTGATTTATGGCAAAATCTGTAAGAAGAATTAGGAAAAATACCAAAGGACTACGTTCAGCGCTTAGTTGATTCAATGCCTCGTCGATGTGCTGCTGTAATTGCTGCAAAGGGTATGGCTACTAAGTATTAGTTATTAAGAAACGAAATAATCACTTTTTTCTTGATTTGATAAACGTTAATTTTTTTATAAAGCTATAAAATAAGCGTGGCATATTATTTGTGAACACCGTCACAAGAAACATTGTCGATCAAATTGTAATAATTTTGTAGTTCAATGAACTACTGATAACTCACATATACTCAATCATTCTTAGCTGCTTTTATTTACTATATATAGTCAAAAATGTGTTCGGCCCAAAACTTTTGCAAAACACTGTATACCTTGCAAAAGGTCAGAATGAGACTAAACTTGGCAATTATCTTCATTTTGGGACCCTAATCAAAACCCAAAAAGGATCCCACAAATCAGGCTCCTGCTAACAAAATGACGGCCAAAATTTTGTTTTTTGGAAATATCTCATTTCAAATGTACTTTAGAGCAAAAGTTGTTATCTAGAAAGCTGTAGAGAACACAATTTCCTATCGCTTCTGTAACAAACACATTTTTCTTATACTAATAGTTCACGAGTTATGGCAGATAAAAGCAGAGCACTTTTTTGCAATTTGCAAAGAATGTTGCATTTTACTTTGAAATCTGGAAGATTATTCACCGTTATCGTTATTATTTACTATTATATCATTGCATATGCATAAAGAATATAATATATCATTAATTAATCAGATAAAATATAAAAAATCAATTTTAAAAAAGTGAAAAAACCACCGCAGGGTCCCACTAAGAGCAGCTGCCATCTAAGAAATGTCAAAAGCCCCCAGTAGAACCGCGGTAAACCACACCTATAGCCACGTCTCACAACCGTGAGATAGGTGGGCACAAGGCTCGACGAAATCACAACGACAGGCCTGCGAAACCCTCGAGTGTCTTGAGAACACGAAGCGACCCAAGGATGACAGCTTTCTGCATCCATCTCGCAAGTGCCTTGTTATATTTTTGGCACGCGGGTTTGGCTTTAAGGTTACGAACCAATGATAGTTTCGCACCTCCGAGAGTACCTATCACAAGGACAATTACTTGCACCGAATATTTTAGATACAGTCGTCGCAGCTCTCTTTTCAGGTCTTGACACCTCTCCTGTTCTCCTTTCTCCTTTGCAGTGATGTTGTATTCGGACGGAGCCGGGAATTCGATCTTAAATATAGTTTGTTTCTCGAAGTCTTGGAGAACAATGTCAGGCCTCGAGTGCGCAACGGAGACTGCTACACGAAATTCGTAGTTCCAGAAAATTTGGCACTTCTCGTTTCGGACAATTGACTCTATCTCCCTTGGAGCGTTTGGCAGGGCAGAGTCGCGACCAACACCGTAAGAGCGACAAAGATGGTAACAAAAGACTTTCAGGGATGCGTATTTTTAGATTAATTCGTAAAAAATAACAAAGAAAATGAACAAATTAAAATGGAAAAACGACACAAGTTGCAATGAAATGTTTAAAAAAAAAAATATTTTTTCCCTTATAGGATGCGCACTTTTTTCAGTTACACAAATAAGACAATGAATGACATTTAATGGAAAATAAGAAACAAATATTAAAGTAAGCATCATAAATAAAATTTGTACCTCATTTTGCTATATCTGAATAAGCAATCCCCCGTGCAGTAATTTCGAGAGGACTCTAGTGGGGCCCTGACTATTTTTCCCTATCTTCAATCGGGCTATTGTGAGAAAAACTAGTGGGGTCCCTATCTGGAACGTAAGGCTCCGGCCATGAGGGCCCTACTTGATTTTCTAGTAGGGTTATAGTAGGGGTCGCCCACCTACAACCCTATTAAAGAGAAGGACCCCTACAGGGCCCCCGTGTGCGATTTAAGTTATTGGGATGAATAATATTCTGCACTAACATTCAAATTAGGAGTATTTTACAATCGATTTAATATTAATAATAATGTAATATAATTAAGCCCATGGTTGGATTATTATCGATAGCAGCTCCGAGCTTCCCTCCTTCCTCCCAGTCCTCGGGATTGTGAAGAATATTTTTCAATTCCGTGAGAAAGACTTTCTCACTGATATTTTGGCCCGTTGAATCTTTACGTATATTGGAAATAGCAGCTGAAATATTAATAATGCACTAAAAAATGCCAATTACTTAATTATAATTGATTCATTTTGATTTTTGTACGTACAAACGTACGTACGCTCCAAACATCATAACTTCACTCTCATCGTATTCTTGTTCGACTTTTTGCATTGAGCGGAACTTTTTGCTTCGAAGTCGTCTCTGTTCTTGCAGATGCTTCTCCTCTTTGATCGTGGAGAAGAATAATTGTCACACACAACACAAAATTACATCAAGAAATAAAAACGCAAAACTTGAAAGCTCTGGCGAAGCACTGGACAGCTGTACTTGAAATAACCACTTTAACTTTAACACTACACATACACGGAAAAAAAAGTGCTGGAAATTTTCATTAACCGAGTCTGTGACTTTAGGATAGGTCTAAAACCATTTGAAAATTTGAAAATATCGTATTGAAAAATCATGCAAATAGTGCTTGAAGAAATATAAAGACTTCTTAGATTGCGTCCACCATAGTCAGTGAAGCACTCCCAGACTCCACCAACCAAATATCACAGACAAATTTGTAAGTCGTTCAACACTCCAATATTAAATTTTCGAAGACAGTCAAGCAAGGGATCATAGACTGTCAAGCTAGTCAACTATGCTAACAAAAAATGAAAATTCTGTTCTCAATTTATAATATTATTATTTTTAACTTATATATTTATTAAAACATAATGTAACACACACAGTTACTACTTATATTAAACGCACACTTTTCACGCTCTAGAAATCGGACGCACGCTGCGGGGATTAGAACTACCTAATACTCTGTACACGAGACTCACGCAACTCATTCCTAACCGCTCCAGCCCCTCGGCTAATCATTCGGGCTGAAAACACAGTAAAAAATCTTGGCATTGTGCTACAGCTGAAAACTGCGTGGCCGCGTGAAAAGAATTTTAGTGAAGGCTGCGAATTAGACAGCTTGCTGCAAGACTGACTTTGCTCAATGAATTGAACACATTGTTTAAACGATTTTTGTTCGACCAAGCTATGATTCTGTGTGAAAAATGTCTTTCCTTCACTTGAACTAAAATTGTTTAAATAAATTTCCAAATTTGTGAGATATAACATTAAAACTAATTGTACCGTTCGATTCTATGGAAAAAAAATTTTAATCCAGTTAATATAAATTTTTTTCAGACAATTCCGTATGTAATATAAATGAATAATTCCATAGTACTATGGCACATGATAAAATTTCTGTTCAAAAATTGAATAGAGTTATTTTTCTTTTTTAAACTGAAGAATTTGATTCTAGATTGAAAAAAATAATAAAAAGTCAACAAAAAATCAAACTTTGTGTCCTTTGTGCTCTTTTTGTGAGACGCACTGTTTATAAGTTGCAGCGTTATAAACAATTTATTTTAATAAAACTGATGTATTTACCAAATTGTATTATTATATTATTATTCAACAAATTTTCAACTTGGGCAAAAACTTATTTGCATTGACACTCTTAAAAGATGAAAGAATTATTGAGATTTTTACGAAAATACTTTTTATAGATTGTTATTAAAAAAATTGTTATTTTAAATTAAATTTTGGATGAGAAACAGCAATTTTAACAACAATCCAAGAAAAGTATTTTTGAATCTGTATCAGAATAATAAATTTCGTTAAATAAATGAGGACATTTTTTAAACAATTGTTGTATTTGAAAAAGATAACCCACATATTCCATTCGTAATATCTCGGCGACGTATCAGTGTTTCAAGAAGTATTAGTGGTGACTCGATTAACTTCTAAACATGTTTAGAAGTTAATCCAACTTTTCGTTATTCATTAACATTATAAATTAGATTAGAAATGGTGTTAAAGCGATGTTGTTTGTCTGAGTAAAATAAGTTTATATAAATAATACATGTAGATGGTAAAAAGAAACTTACATACTTCAGACCAAAAGTAGATTTTGATGTTAAAAATCCTTTATTTCTGCCAACGTTTCGAAAACTTTGTCGTTTTCCTCTTCAGGACGTTAAATTTCAAAATTCGTCAAATATTCGTCAATGAATTATAAAAATCATCTTCCTCCTCACATCTCTATAAATATGAAATAATAATTAGTTTTTATAAATATCATTTGAATAGAAAATACATTCTTTTTTAGGTTAGAAATTTAAGTTGAGAAATTTACCTTTAAGGAGCTTCATTTTTTGTTAAGAAATTTTGTTTAAATGATGAAAAATTTAAATTTGTTCACAAAAATTAATAAATTGATACTGTTAAAAACATTTTAATAATAAAATTGACTTAGTTAAAGAGTCAAAAACTCCCCAACTGTTTTGCTCCATTTTTGCAAGGAGAAAAATTGAGAAAGATAGTAAGAGAGGAAGAGAATTCTTAACAAGGATAGAAATTAGCAATGATGTATCAACGATTTATAACATAAGGTACTATAGTTTCTATGTAATTCTAATGACAATATTAAATTTTGAAAGAATTCTAATTTTTAAAATTAGACATTATACATTGTTATTGAAATTTAAAATTATTAATAATATTAATTAGTTGAATGTATAGCTATATAATATGATAGAAAAATTTTATTAGAAAAATTCATCAATTTTGAGTTTTAAATATTTTCTTAAATTAGAGAATCCAAAATTATATTATATATTGGACTATAATTATTGAGATCTGAAATTATATTCAAACAATTATTGCTGTTTTTTTATAAAAAACATTTCTGCTATTAATCTTTTAAATTCATTAGGTTCATGATGTAAAACAATAACATTATCCCAATCAATCAAATGTCCAGTTTCAACCTGATGTTTTGCTATGACTTTATGGTTTTTTGGATTTTGTCTAAAATTATCATGATGTTCTTTTATTCTTGTAGCAAGTAATCTGCTAGTTTGACCCACATAACATTTTTCACAATTCAAACATTGAATTTTATATACTACATCAGTAAATTGCAAATTTTCTAATAAATCTTTTCCTAGTTTTATGAATTTATCGAGTTTAGAATCAATTCTAAAATTTGTTTCAATATTAAAATCATTTAAAATTCTTTTAATTTCAAAAGATAACTTACCATGATAAGAAATTGATACTATTGGTTTAAAATTTGAATTTCTAACTATTGTTGTATTATTTTGGTTGGATAAAGAGTCTGTAATTGTTTTAATTTTATTATCAATATGTATTTGAACAAATTCTGTTGGGTAATTATTTAAGTATAAAGTTTTTTTAATAAATTCTATATTAGAACTGTGAAATGATTTATCTGATAATTTTAAAGCTGTATCAATAAGATTTTTTACTATCGAAATTTTATGTTGTATTGGATGGTTAGAAAGAACATTTAAATATCTACCAGAATAAGTATTTTTACGAAACCAATCAGTGATGATATTACCTGTATCAGTTTTTATAACTTTAATATTTAAAAACGAAATAGAATTATTATTTTCAATTTCATGTGTAAATTTAAGCCTTGGATGATAAGAATTAAATTGATTTAAAACGTAAATTAGTTTATCTTTAGGTAATATAATGAACGTATCATCAACATATCTAAAGTATGTGTGTAAAGAAAAATTCAAATTTTTTATTACATTTGATTCTAAATCTTGCATAACTAAATCAGCTAATGTTGGAGAGATAGGAGAACCCATAGGTGTTCCAAATATTTGTCTGTAGAAAATTGTTATTAAATTTAAAAACTGTTTGTTCCATTAAAAATTTAATTCCCTCTTCAAATTCTTCAATCGGTAATTCTGTATAGTTTTTTATATGAATCCATCTACTTAAAATACTATTGATAACTAAATCAAGTGGTACATTTGTGAATAATGAAGAAACTTCTAATGAAACCATGATATGATCAGATGGAATTGCTTTATTAATTATTTTATTTTTAAACTCAAAAGAATTTTTTACTTGATATTTTGGTACTACAAGTGCTTTTTTAAGTATATGTGACGTGCGCCGAAGAAAGGGGGTTTACTCTGGAAAGCGAGATTTTCAGGACGAGCGGTCGAAGTCGACCCGATAGACGCGACTTTTAGGAGAGAAGGAAGACTAAGGAAATCTTCCCTCTCCACTTGCCACTACATTCTCATGCATATAGCGGCGCTGCTCACGGACGGGGTATAGATGAGACGCGGAGATGTAGTGGTGAGTGGTGGGAGGTGGTTCACGGGATCTCGAGCTCTCGAGCGAAAGCACGATTTCTCGTGTACCTATCAACTCAATTGTTAGCAATAATAACGCTCGGAAGATTTTTTCGATGGTTTCATTAAAAAGAGCAACTCAAAAACTATCGAAAGGTGTAAAAACTTCGATTTCCATTTTTTTAGATTAAGCCCCCTTTCTTCGGCGCATGTCACATATTATTAAAAATATTAGCCATTTTATAAGTAGGTGAGTTAATTAGTGAAACTACAGGTCGAAGTGGACAATTCTCTTTATGAACTTTAGGTAATCCGTAAATTCTAGGAATGTTAGTATCATGAACTACAATATCTTTTCTTAATAATTCTTCACCTAAATATCCATTAATTCTCCAAGAATCTAACAATTTAAATGTTTTATTTTTTAATTTTTTTTCTGGGGTTTCATTTAATTTTTCATAAGTTTTGGTATCATTTAATAATTCTAGCATTTTTTTATTATAAGATTCCTTTTTTAGTATTACTATTATGTTACTTTTATCTGCATGAGTTATTAGTAATTGTTTATTAGCTTTAATAAATGTTTGTGTTTTCTTAATGTTTTTTGCTAAAATTCTATCAACTTCTGTAATTTTATCATTCTGTAAAAAATTATTTGCTGTATTAATTATTCTGTGTCTTAATAAGTCACGATCTTCAATATTTTCAATTAATCTAATATTTGACTCTATATCTTTAACCATATTCAAAATTATATTGCTTTTGTTGTATTTCAACGAAATCAAAAATAATTTATTATATACGGGTTTCACGATTGCGAGTCTATATATGTAACTATTTGAGACCACTAACGCAGGACGTTGAGAAGTTTGCGACGTGGCTTGAATCTCACCCTCCCTTTCCAGTGCATCCTGAGATAATGTGCATCAGCAGCGGAGTACAGGGGGATGAGAACATCGATTGCTACAAAGCATATGAAGTCAGTATGTCTTCTATGGCTGAAATAGTCGACGGAAACTATGAAATTTCAGAGGAAGAAAAGAGTGATTCCTCTGAAAGTAGTGCACTCGTCAGTCAACATTAGCGATGAGATCTTTCAAGTTGACTCCTCATTAATTTTTCAGAGAATAGCAATCAGTAAGAGGTCTGAGAAAGATCTAGAGCAGTGTTTCGAATTTGAACTTGCTCCTTTCCCACTCTCATTATTTGATGAACCTGGAATGAGGAAAATCAGAAAATCGGCCATGTACGAGATGTTTTCTACCGTTAACGAGTCCATAGATTTGAATAACGTGATTAACATAGTAGACGGTGGATTCCTGCTTCATCCAGTTGTATGGCATCAGCGAGAGACATTCGACTGCATCGTATCCAAGTACGTGCAATACGCTACAGAGTACTACAAACCACGCAGTGTAGTTGTCTGACGGCTACCCAGATGATGCTGCGATGAAGAACACAAAATCAGGCGAACGTCTTCGTCGATCACACAGGCACACGACTTCTGACGTACTGTTCGATGAAACAATGACAGCAACAACTTCACAGGAGAAATTCTTCGCCGTTGATAAGAACAAGAATCGGCTTATTTCAATGATTCGGGAGAAACTGGAAAATGCTTTTTTCTTCGTGAAGTAGGCTGCTGAAGATGCTGATAAGCTCATCATTGAAACTGCAATAGAACCATCAAGTGAGCCAGATAGTCCTGTTGTCGTAGTTGGCGAAGATGTTGATCTCCTTGTTTTACTTACAGCTCTAGCTTCATCAGTATCCAACATCTACTTCATGAAACCAGGCGAAGGTAAAACACCAATGTGTATGTATTCTACAGCAAGCTTCAAGTATCCTCATGAAGTATCCGAAAACATTCTGTTTCTTCCCGCATTCAGTGGATGCGATACGACTTCGGCTTTATACAGACAAGGCAAGGTAAAATTGGTTAAACTCTTGCAAAAAAAGAGAAGCTGCAAAGAGCAATGCAAGTTTTCAAAGATCAACGTAAATCGCAAGATCTAATCGATGAAGCAGGGCAAATATTCATAAATGCACTGTATGGAATGGAGAATGAATCCCCATTGAATACATGCAGACATCAGTGCTTCATTAAGTCTTCATCTAAGACTGCTTGCAATCTTGCATCTATTTCACCAACCGAAGCAGCAGCAAGGCAACATTCTCTTCGAACCTACCATCAGGTTCAACATTGGTTGGGCAACACGAAAAGTCCGGAAGATTGGGGTTGGAACAGAAGCAAGCGACTCAAAGACGCGGCTCCTCAAGAACTGCTTCAGAAAATTTCGTGCAAATGCACTAAAGGTTGAAAAGCAGCCTGCATTTGCAGAAAAGCTGGACTGCTATGCTCAACGATTTGTGGCAACTGCCGCGGCAATCTTGCACGAATATCAAGGAGAATGAGGACACCAGCAACATTGACGACAGAGTCGGTATCTAACTAAGCGCTTTTTGAGCTGAATCAAGCGGTGGTGATGAGGATGACAATGAACAGGAGAGTAGAGGTGACCTGATTGAGGTCGAACCTCAACCATCAAGCTCAGGTGTGAGAGCATCTAAGCGAAGACGAAGGCAGGACGAGCCTTCCACCGATGATGATGACAACGAACAGGAGAGTAGAGGTGACCCCATGGAGCCTTCCACCGCCACCTTAAAGGATCGTCGGTTTCCAAAAACAGAAAACTTCTAAATTAATCAGTCGGCTGAAAATTTTTTCTAGTAAGCCTCACAAATTTACAAATATTTATTACTTACATATACCGTAAGGTGAAATTCATACCGATCATACACGGAAAAAATAAGCTGTCGAAACTTCACTTGACTAGTCAACCATTCTAGGATAGGCAACTTTTTTGTAGAATCTCGTATAATTTTGATTGAAGAACCGCAGACTTCACCGAAAAAGTGAAAAAAGTCATCGAATTATTGGAAGACAATCTAGGAACATCAGTTTTCGAATTTATATTCAGCAGATTTTGACAAAGTTCAAGGCAAACATTCAATTGTTCATAAAAAGTCCTCCAGATTCCAAACGATTTGGAATACAATAACTCTAGCACAGAAACGAATAACTGATTTCTAAGTTGTCGCAGAATTCGTTGACTGTCTTCTACATATCTATATATTCACAATGTACAGTGACATTGGATGCTCAGGTGAAGTGGTATATGTATCAGTCTGAATGGAGTCGCGGTCACCGGCAATGAACAAATGAGCGCCGATTTAAATTTGACTTTTCACTGACATTTGTGCAAAATATTCAATGTGTTAAGTTAACCGTGGGGTCTAGTGGTTAGGGATAAGTTGCGTTTGATAGGTGTTAGGTAGTTCGAATCCCGCCGCAAAATTTCTTTCGATTTTTCATAGGTTCGTGTGTATCTGATAGATAAACGTTTATTTTTCAGCCTGCTGGCCTTAAAAAATTGACTTGCTTACACTTCCATTTTTAAAGAATTTTCTTAAAACTAACCCTTAAAGACTAACATCCATCCATTCCTTATCTCTAAGTCGCACGCTTTTATCGCCTTGCCTTCCTCGCTTCGCGTCGCCTCGCACGCATGTCCCTACTTTTTCGCATTGCCTCGCTTGCCAACCTCTGTTTTCGCTCTAATACCTACTACTTATCTACTATTTACAATAATTACATGTTACTTATATCTACTTTCTCTCCTCTTTACAATATTTCCGTCTCCATTCCTCTTCCTCCTTCCCTCTCTTCATCTCCATCTTACCCAGCACTCCCTTCACCCATGCTACTGCCCTTTTTCCCCCCTTTTCATGCAATAGTGCCTCCATGCTTATCTCACTTCTTTCCATCTCCACGCACTCCTCCAACCAGTGCTCCACTCTTGCATCCCCCTTTCCACACAGTTCACATATCCTCTTTTCCCGAGGGAGCCAGAACCTATTGAAACCCTCCATACACCCACTTCTCATCCTCGCTATAAGTTCCTGACTTCCTTTCTCTCCTTTCACACATAAATATTGCGCTCTTGTCCTTGGCATAATCCACACATAGTTCCCGTTAAACCTTGACTCTCTAATTCTCTCTTCCCCCTCTGTCTTCTCTCTCTCCATGCCATTTTGCTTAACCAAGTCAAAAACCTTCGTTCCTTCCTCGTGCATCCTTCTCACTTCATCCATCTGCAGTCCATTCATTCTAAAATACCTTTCCCTCTCAGCCTCCATCTTCCTACCCCCTCTTCTGTTCTCCTTCTCCCACCAACACTCCCTAACCAGCCTACTTCCCCCCCCCCCTTCCAAAAATTTTTCCTCATATTTACACGCCCTGCTCCCTGCTAGAAACCCTACACTCGTTCTCCCCGTCTCCCTCCTGACAATATACTTAGGCGTGTTCCTTGCCAACACCAGGGTCCACTTTACATACCTCTCCTGCGTTCTATTTACCTCTTCACTTTCCTTCCACCCCCACACCTCCACTCCATACAATAGCACACTCATCACTAGCGAATCAAACAGCTTCATTCTCCGTCCAAAATCCAAATTCTAACCCCTCCTATCCTGACTCCTCCTACCACCCCAGCCTCCAGCTTACTTTCCATATCCTCAATTAAAATCGCAAACAGTGTTGGGCTCAGAGGACACCCCTGCCTTAACCCCCTATCCATCCAGAATCCCTCCGAAATCCCCTCCCCTCCTCTTACCTTGTCTTTGATCTCTTCATATATCTCCCTTACCCTCTCAATTAGGCCTTTTTCTACTCCCCTATCCTCCATCGCCTCCCACAACCTCCCCCTATCCACCGACGGAAACGCGCCTTTGAGATCCACAAAAAACGCGTACACTCTCTTCCCCTTCTTCGCTAATTCTCTATCCAACACGTGCTGCAGAACGTAGATATTGTCGATAGAACTCCTACCCGCCCTAAATCCCGCCTGCGTCTCCGGCAATATTCCTTTCCCCTTGACATCCTTCCGCAGTCTCTCTGCCACCACCATCGCGTATACTTTATACGCCGTATTCATTAGCGTGATCCCTCTATAATTTTCCTGCCTATCTCTATCCTTTCTTATACAGTGGCACTATTAACCCTTCTCTCCACCCTCCTGGGAATCCCTTGCCCCTCCATACTTTCTTCACTACCTCCTTCAGCCTGTCCCTAACCTCTTGTGTACTAAACAGCCATGCTTCGTTCTCCACCCCATCCAACCCTGCTGCTTTTGACCTTTTCAACTTCCTTATCTGCTTCTCTATCTCTTCGTCATTCAACTCCTCCATCTCTGCCTCTCCCGTTCTTCTACTTCCCCCGTCCGTCTTCCTTGAATCTGAGCCCTGGAATGATTCTTTAAAAAATTCCCTCCATTCCTCAATTCCTATCTTCTCGCTGCCCCCCACCCTCCGCTTCCTAAACCTATTTATTATCTTCCAGACGTCCCCCTCTGTCTTAACATTTGCTAACTCCTCTTCCAGCTCTTTCTCCTTTTCCTGTTCTTTCTTCTTACACATCACTCTAAACCCCTTCCTCATTTCTACGGACTCCTCCCTCCTCGCATTACCCTCTTTCCACTTCTTGTACTTCCTCTTCACCTTCCTTTTCATCTTTTTACATTCCCTATCCCACCACGGCTTCACCATTCCTTTCTTCTTCTTTCTAAATACCTTCTTTTTCACACACCCTTTCACCTTCTCTTTCAGATCCTCCCATATCTCTTCCACCGACTCCCCTCCGAAGCGTACCTTTCCTAGCTCCTCTTGATACTTCTCCACCGCCTCCATCGTCCAGGTCACCCTCTCCGCTATCGAGACTTCTTCCCTGCCTTATCTTCCGCCACCCTCACCTCTTATCCATAGACTCAACGGCTGATGGTCTGATTTCACCCTCCCCTCTACTGCGAATTTTTTCGTCTCCTCCCATCCTTGCATATTCGTAACCACATAATCTATCACCGATACCCCCACCTTACTTACGTATGTGTATTCTCCTTCTTCGTCCCCCGTTGCCATACCATTCGCCACCGCCCAGCCTCTATCCTCCATCCAGTCCCTTAGAATCTCCCCCTCCTTATTTATTATCATATCCTTCGATTTCCTTTCGAAGCTCTCCCCTTCCGTGTAAAGTCCCCCTTCGCTCCCCATCCTCGCATTAAAATCCCCACCCACTATCACCATACTCTCCTCTCTTTCGCCCAGCAGGTCTTCCACCCTTTCTTTAATTCTTTCCATCCCCTCCTTATTGTACACTGTAACAAACTTACAGGTTATGCCTCCTATTTTTATTTCCCTCATTTGCACTCCCTCCCCCTCTTCCTCTCCATGAACTTTTTCCTCTAATCCATCTCTAACCCCGGTTGTAATTCCCCCACTGGCCCTTCCTTTCTTCTTCACTCTGACCGCCTCCTGAAGTCTCCACCTATACCCCCTTGGCAGCTTTGGCTCTATCCTATCTCATTCCTTTCTTTCTACCCATGTCTCTACCAGTCCCACAACGTCGAATTCCTGGATATAACGCCAGAACTCCTCGTCCTTCTTCTTTACCCCTGCTAAATTCCAATACAGCACCTTCACTACTCCTCTACCCTGCCTTACCCCCACCCCCTACTGCCTACGAAACCAATTCCCCTGCACTTCCTTCAACACATCTTTCTCCTCATCCCACACCCACATTTTCTCGTCTATTTTTATTTTCCGGTATCCTACCTTCGCCGATCTCCCTTCACTCTTCTCCCTTCTAGCCCTGTCGTTCAGCATTCTCTGCACATCCCTTTCCTTTCTCGTTAAATCGTGATCGATGAAAACTGCCTTATCCTTTATCCTATTTTTATTTCGCATCACCCCCAACTTTTCTTCCCAGCTCTCCATCTCCACAACCGCCACTTCCTTGTATTTTCTCCCCTCCAACTTGATTTTCCCTACCCTGCCTTTAACCCACCCCCTGCTCTGTAGCAGCGCTTCCACACCCTCTCTTTCTTCCCCGCTCTTTAGCTTCAACCCTTTAACCACAATATTATTCCTCCTGTCTGCCTTCTCTGTTCTCTCCATTCTCAGCTCCATTGCCCTTAACCTTTCCCTATCTGCCCTCTCTTCATTCTCACTCCTACGCTCTCCCACTTTCTCTTCTATCATATTTTCTACCCTCTCCCAAATACCTTTAATCTCGCTCCCCCCACCTCCGCCTCCTACTCCCATTTGCGTCCTGCCCTCCATCTTCTCAAGCCTTTTTTCCGTCCTTTCCTTCTACACCCTATTTTCCTCTTCCATCCGCTTCATTTTAGCATCTTTTTCTTTCCTTTCCCTATCTAACCCCTCTACTCTCTCCCTCATCTCTTTCATCTCCTTTTCCCATTTCTCATCTCTAATTCTCAATTCCTCCCTCAACCCCCTGAACTCGCCTATCAGCATACCGAGCGCCTCCTTCTCCACATTTCCCTCCATTTTACGGGGGGGGGGGTGTCCTCCTAGTTCTCCCGCTTTTTTTAAACGGGCTCTCTACCACGCTTTTGTCCGGGCTTCATCTCTCTTCCTTCGTTCTCACCGTCCCGCTCTCTTCCTCTCCCTGACGCGTCACTAGACACCGAGCCACGGGCTGTTGGCCGTCGTGGCACGTGGAAAATTTCCTCCCCGTCAACTTCACTACCCGTACACTCACTACCCACCTCCCGCTCTGCCGCCGGTAACTGGGACCACTACATGCAGTACCCTTTTCAACCGCCAGATGTCTCTGCAGGATGCTGTCTCTATTGCCGCCAAATTCTCCCTATATATCCTCAACTAAATCCTAAATTCCTCACAGCCCTTGCAGACACCCCTTTCTCTCACGTAACACCCCCACAAATTTTCGAGCACCACACTTGACCCTCGAAGGCCCAATACTCCTGACCACGAATTCCCCCGATTCCTTGCTAACCTAACCTCACTTTCCCAATTTACTCAAATCCCACCTCACCCCTACGCTCAAGATTACTTTTCCTCTCTCCAATTCACCCCACACAACCCTACTCACCTCCTCGGCTTCCACCCTCACACTCCACTCACACCTATCACACAAATTCCGTAAATCCTCTCACCACTTGACACTAACCACGTTCTCACTTCCGCCACGAACATGCAAGTCCGGTTCGTGTGTATCTGTAAAAATAAATATAACTTAAGCGTGAGTCTATGTCAATAACAATATAGTAAATATAACTGCGAAATATATATTTTTTTAACTTGGCTATACTGTTTTCTAAAAACTCGTTAGGAGTCATCGAAAGTTTCATTGACTGTCTTCGAAGCATTAGTGTATCAGTGTTTCAAGAACTCTATTCCTCTAGTCTTCACATTTTCATTGAAATTATTTTGTACTTTCGACAACTCTTTCTACTTTTTAAACATTTATCAATCAAGGTTTGTAAGACGATTCTTCCAATTTATGACATACGTTTAACCCTATCCTGGAGTGGTTGACTAAGTCATTCAAGATTTCAACAACTAATTTTTTCCGTGTAGGGAAGCATAAGTGCGAGTGAGACGTTATAATAAGATAAGAGCATCTCTTTCGCACTCTATGTTATGGCTGGTATGAATTTGACCTTACTTTATATATAAAATACATAATAATTCTACGTACATTTTTCTTGTTACAGCCCGCGCTTGTCATTTCAGTCAACACTTGCTGAAAGTGGTGAGCCCTGTTCTACGCCAATGGTATTCATCGTTTTTGTTTTGAATTACAATGATCCTAATTCAATTTTTTGGTACGCCGGTGACATTCTGGATTTTTTACATTGCAACAACCAAGCTATTCTCTAAATTTTTCGACTAAGTGGTCTCAAATACTTACATACATAGGCTCGCAATCGTGAAAACCGTATATAATGAAAACATTTATTCCATTAATAAAATTATTGATAAACAATAAAAAATAAGTTGTTAGTGTATTACTTATTTATTAACATTGATCTTACCGACAATTAGTGCATAGATTCATCCAAAGTCATTTCAGAACTAATATAACTGCAAGTTTTCAACATTTTTTACAAATTTTTGGACTTTGCTCGGCTATTATTCGAAAAATATGGGTCGTATGAAAAAAATGAAACGAACCCTTTTTGTGGCGAATTTTATGTACTTCAATTTTCGTAGATGTGGAGTTTGCAAAAAACCATAAACAAACGAGTTATAAATAAAAAACCGTTTTTTCAAAGTTTACGCCGCTGCCAAAAGATAAGCAGAGGTCAGGGGAGGGGGATAACGAGAACGGTTCCTTATAATGGCCCAAAGAACATTTTAAAACCAAAATTTCTTTAGTCGGAATTATTCTCAAACAAAACTACGTACCGCCTGGCCTAGTCTTAAAAAATATGAGTTTTTTGTAGGGATTTCATGACTGTATAAATTTTCTTTGTAAACTGTCTGATAAGAATTCCACGACTGTTGTTCCTTACTGTGTTCGAAAACTTCCATGACTTTTCTCTATTTTCCCATGAAAATTTATCACCACTTCATAGAAAGTATACGAAACTTTATAAAAATGATGGCCCGTCCAGAAGTCCAGCACTAATCTAGGAAATGTTCCAAGACTTCTTTTTCCCGTGTACGTAGCTGGTTACGAAGAAAATGTTCAATTGTGCCCTATGTTACGTCTCAGCGATGAGACGAGCAGAGGGGAATTTTTTCCTTTTAGAACTTTATTTTTAAATCCATTCCCGAGCGGCTGGGAAGGATTCGCTAAAAAGGATCCCTTTCCTATCAAGATAAGAAAATCGCCCACACTCTGTAGTTTCTAGAAAGGCTGATAGGGTGAAGAAAAAGAAAAGAAAATCAGCTATTTAAATCAACGATAAACTTACTTTATTATAGATGAGACAAGTGAGACAGGTTCCCAGGAGTCAAGAAGATGATCTGCCTTGGAGAAAATCCGTGATTGAATGATGGCTTAAAACTACCGGAGTTACTCCAGAAGGGAGTTTTCCGGGCAACACAAATATGGACTGGCCGCGAATCAAAGGATCCTCCGTCGCAGAGAAACTTGCGATGGCGGAACGGTACCGCTTGCGCCGACAGAGGCCCAAAAGAGGCTAAGGGCTTGACCTAGGGAGCAATCGTTGACCCGGTTCCTAACTCAAGCAGAGTTTCTGATCTAGGAGGAGGTCTTCGACTGCAGAACCAAGTCAAGACCTTTACTTTCTTGAACCTAAACCACAACTGACGTTTTCGCGAGTCTCTCGTTCAAAATTCGCTTCAGCTCCCCAGAAAACGTCCAAAAGGGCTCTCAGCTCACAGCTAATTAGACTAAAGGGGATGAATTTGAAGGAAAAGTGGAAGGAAAGCGTCGTGGGTGGTGGAGAGGGGATATTGACTGTGGGACCTTGTCCTTATCTGTCAGCTGAAGATTTGCATTACCTGGACCCAAAAGACGTCTGGTTAGCAGATGTCGCCATAAAGTTTCGTTGGAATTCGGAGTGTAGCGGCTTAGAGCAATAGGTTTATTACTTCTATTGTTCAAGTGAGAAGTTCGCCCACTCTTTCAGGAAGTAAATGATACAAATTGTCCCTTCCTTATTTGATGTTTATGAGTGAGGGTCCAGGGTTTTAAAAGACTGTTGTCTAGTTCGTGATCAAAACAAGGTTTTAGAGATTTATGTTTTAAGGTGAGATTTAGGGAAAAATTGGTGGAGAGTTTTGAAATTGCCAACCTTTGTTCATTGGTATTTGCTTCTTACCCTATAATAAAATTAGAGAGCCTTTAGAATTCCAAATGTTTTCTCCAAAGCAGATGTCACTCTAACCAGTGAAAACCTGAAAGGAACTTTCACAATATTTCTGTTACATTAAAATATTCAAATTGCGAATAAAGATATAAATGAAAAAATGAAAACATTAATCAAGTTATAATTAAGAATAGACAATCTTAAACTACAGACAAAAATACGTGGGCCCACATACATTTAAATATTACATAAGTCTAACATTACAGAAAGAATTCACACGCACTCTTCCATTCGTTATTGGATCTTTCTGCATTCTCTAGGATCCTAAATAATAAAAAATGAAGGTAGGTCGAATGCCACGCCCGGACATAACACCCTAAATCAAGTTTTTGGAAAAAGCGTTTACATGCACGAAAAAACACCATTTCGGCATACTAAAACCATCAACACCCTACAAACTAATACTTGAGGCAATATGAATAAGATTTTAGGAATTTTCTGGTCGGTGCCCCACTAGATATAGATAGATTCGCCATACCTATACGAAGCATGGAATTATTCACTAGAACCTGATAGGGCCCCCATCAGGGCCCAGGCTGAGGTACAGAAATGAATGTAATATACGTTTGATATAAGTGTTGAAAATAATGTAGAAAAGTTTTGATTTTGAACAGAATCGAGTGCGAAGCACAAGATACATGATGAGAAAGTGTTCGTTAACGCATACATTAACGACTGCGAAGCGCGAGATTCAATAGTGCGCCACAAGGCGCGCTCACACTTGCGAGCGCAGGGAGCAGCGCGCGTTGAGAATGTGTATTTATTATATTTACGTTGAAGGGCCATTTGTTCTGGCGACACTTAAAGCTGAATAGGGTCGTTTTCTGTATAGGACTTACCAAACGAGAGTTTTTCTTCCCTACTACGTTCTATGTACGTGCTTAGAGTTAAATTCGTATACTGAGCGGGTAACAATTTCCAGAAGAGTGCATTCTAATGAAATTTTCCTTCGTCTGAAACCGATAGCAACACATTTATGGTCCCTAATTAAATTTTAATTAGTCACACTTCACCCTCAGTTTTCCACTATCGCCATCACCAAAGTTCTTAAGCTACTCGGGCGAGACCGCAAAATTTAATTTTCAAAATTCCTCAACTTTCACACCTCTTTTTCTTGATAACTGAATTAATATCGTATAATTTAGAACCCATAACTTATGCATAGGATTATATATTTTTTTGAAATATTAACAATAAAAAAACAGTTATCTGACACTTTCAACGTCAAAAGTTTCTAGTTTTCAATGACTAGCATCATCAATACAAAAAAGAATTTTCATCGAAACAGTTCAACCTTCAACTGAGTATAAAAAAAGTAATAGTTGATACTTCAATACAAAAGGACTTTAATTTTAAATAAAAAATAGTTAGATTCATTTTTCTTATTTTTAACAAAATAGTTGAGTTCTCCAACAGAATGATGAATTTTCAACCAAGAAGATTAATTTTCTACCAAAAGAGACAAATTTTCATGAAAATAGTTACATTTTCAACAAAAGAAATGAATTTCTAACTGAAATTATGAATCATCAACAAAACCACTGAATTTTCAACAGAGTAGTTCAACTTTCAACCAAATAATTGAATTTTCAACCGAAAAAGATGAATTCTCAACAAAAAATATATTAATTGAGAAAAAAACTGAAAAATATATATAATTTTATATCAAAAAGGTTTCAATTCATCCAAAAAGACTAATTTTCAAGCAAATAGTTGAATCCTCAACCAAAAAAGATTTTAATTTTAAATTAAACGTTCGAAATAAAAAAAAAACTAGCTGTGAATTCGATCTCGAGCATTTCCACTTTTTTGTATTTATAATTATATGTTGCTCATTTCACCAGCACTCTGCTTACCGTTAGCAAATGTATTTGATTCCTCATAGAGGAAGCATTAGTTTTTTTTTCAATAATAGACAAACCAAAGTATTGATTTTGATCAATTCAAAAATAGACAGAAAATACAAAATTACAAAATGATACAAAAAATTTTTTAATTACGAATACAAATCAGACAAACTAAATTTTCTATTCAAAATGATAATTTTTCGAGCTGGGTAAGGGAAGGGAAATGTTTTGTCGCACCCGATCTCTCTCTCTCTCTCAGCTTTATGATTTCTTTACAAAAATTGTCATAATTATTCTATTTGAAAATTTGTGATCAAAAAGTATTCTCTATTCATGCGTCAACTTTGAACTATGTCAATGAAAAAAGTTTTTCTATTTGAAACATATGTTTTAAATATTACAAATGAGCAGCACATCCTTCATCTTCAATGAAGTGTACTAATATCATAGGTCAACCGATTTGCATCAAATCAAGGAATCTTTTCCGTTCTTGCATCAAATTTGAATTATGTTAGTGGAAAGAGTTTTACTATAAAAAATCGTGTGTCCAAATATTATGCATTAACATATAGCTTCCGTACTCTTTAATAAAATGTATCAATGTTATATACCAATCGATTCATCTGGAAACAACACAACTTTTCTATTCTCGCATCAACTTTAAATTATGAGAATGAGAAAATTTGTAGTATAAAAATCGATTTCAAAAATATGTAAATTACCATAACTTCCCTACTTTTCAATAAAGTGCACTGATATTATAGGTCATTCGATTCGTCTCGAACCAGGGAATCTTTTATATTCTTGCATCAACTATGAATTATATTGGAGAAAAAAGTTTTACTATAAAAAACCGTATTTTCAAATATTATGCATTACCATAGCTTCCTCACTCTTCAATAAAATGTATTAATATTATAGGTGAATCGATTCGTCCCAAATCAACGCATCTTTTCTGTTTTTGCATCAAATTTGAATTATGTTAATGAAAAAAGTTTCACTATACAAGACCGATTTTCAAAATATATAAATTACCATAATTTCCCTACGCTTCGATGAAATATATTAATATTATAAATCAATTGTTTCGTCTCGAACAAAGGAATCTTTTATATTTCTGCATTAACTTTGAATTATATTAATTAAAAAAGATTTATTATAAAAAACCGATTTTCAAAGTATATAAATTGCCATAGCTTCCCTAAGCTTTAATAAAATGTATTAATATTATAGGTCAATCGATTCGTCTGGAATGAAAACATCTTTTCTGTCCTTGCATCAACTTTGAATTATGATAATAAAAAAAGTTTTACTATAAAAAACCGATTTTAAAAACATTATTCAGTGCTAAAAAAATGTAACGAATATTTTTAGAAATCCTTCGGTCAGTTTCAAGATATGAGTAGGAAAAATAAGCCCTCCAAATTTCATCAATTTATCTGCAACCGTTTTCAAGTTATCGTGTTCACAAAAAAGTGTGACATCCACACACACACACACACACACATCCGGACAATTGCTTAGAACATTGTATTAGACATTTTTAAACTAAGGAAGGTTTTATTGAATTAATTTAAATAATTTGCAAAATGTTATCATTACAAAGATGAGGAAGTAAAAAGATGAAATTTCTACCAAAAAAAAATCAATTTTTAATCCAAAAACACGAATTTTGAGCAAAATTGTTAAATTTGCAAAAAAACGATTTTTCAGTGCAGATAAAAAAAATAAGCAAATCATAATTTTGAGGAAAAAAATCATTTTTAATGCAAAATAAAAATTTCAAATGACTATTTATTTTTTTAATTTTCTTCATTCATTCGCTTTAAGGTTATATAAATATAATTTTCCTATGTTTCTCGAGGAAATTCAAAAAGTTTTTTCCAAATTTCAGATATGTCGAACAACTAGAATCTAGAAACTTTCTGAGACATAGTTTTCTACTTGACTGAATTTTACCAAATTTTAGGAACAATAAGTAAGTTTAAGAGATATTTTTAAGACTTTGTCTTTTAGAAAAAAATCAAGAATATATTATGAACGTTCAAAAATCTATCAAAGTTTTAAAATATTTTTAATCTCTTCAAAATTCTAAAAATTACGAAATATCGTTTTAACCAACTTAAATTTTACCTAAAATTGTTAAAAAATGTCTGGAGACATTTTTCACAATTTTGGAAATCTTTCGTAATGTTTTATAGTCTTTTTGAATATTCTCTTAATGTTCTTTCAAAAATAAAAAATCACTTTAAATGTTCCCAGGAACCTTACAATTTTTTTTATCATCGTGAAACTTTTCAAAAATCTTAAAATGTTCCTAAATTTTTAGTTGGAAATTTTCAAAAATGTACATATTGTTTTAAATGAAAATTGGAAAATTGTTTGCTTCGAAATCTTCTAGATTCTTTTTCGAAATTTTAGCTAACCGTTTTAAATATTTGTAAATCTTCAAACACATTTCCTTTAAATAAGTCTTTAAACAAAGTCATTAAAATTTTTCCTGGAATCTTGAGAAAAAAATGTAATTATCTTGCAACTTTCAAAATGCTTAAGAAGCTTCAAAATTTTATTTAAAAATCTTCAGGAAACTATATTTTGTGCAAAATTTCTCGGTATCGGTAATTTGTTGGTTATTGGAACCAAAAATTTTTTGATCGTTACCTACTGTCTATACATTTCGTAAACTAAGATACGTATTCTAATTTTTTGTCGATAATTTCACTTTTCTCATATCTTTCAATTTGTAACTTTTATTAATAGATAAATGCATATAATATCATTTAATGTGGTTGAGGGGTTATAAATATAGTCGTTTCGACATTTTAAAAAATGTTGTCGAATGTTAAGAACGGAATTGTTGCCCTTATTATTAAAGAGTCATTCAGAATTTAAATATTGTCTTTTAGAAAAAAAAATTTTAGCTTAAAATTCCTGATTTGAAAATTCCGATTCACAAAATTTGAGGAAATTCATAAAACAAACTGGAAACAGAGCACTTTTTTAAATTATAAGAACAAGACAATGCAAATTCGTCTGTTTCAATACCAATGCATATTGCAAATTGTGATAATATACATTTATGGAAATGATATACATTGTCAAGGTAGCTGAGAATAAAATTAAATGCAAAATAAGGAACAAATATAAAAGTAATAATGACAAATAAATCTTTTAATCTACTTTGCAATATCTGATAGTCCAAGAGGCAGTGAAATTTTTTCCGGCTGATTTTTAAATGGCTAAAAAAATTATACAATATAGCCTTGGATGGGTACAATATGAAATCAAGTGACTGGCAGCTCGAATCCGTTGCGTTTACTAATCAAAAAATTGTTTATAGCGTTTTTTGAAATAAAGAACCGACCGAGCCAATATGGCAGACTAAGAGTGTAAAAGGAAACTGATTTGACTAAAATTTGCTACAAGGGGTATTTCAGGTCGCTGATTTCAAATACAGGGTCAAAATTGAGAAATTCTAAATCGCGGATCCAATATGATGGACCAAAATTATAGAACGAAATTTATTTGACTTAAAATAGCCTATAGGAGGGTTTACAGGTGGCTGATTTGAAATCCGAAGTCAAAATTCCCGAATTTGAAAAAGCGGTCAAATCTGTTTTTTTGCACACTTTTGGTCCACCATGTTAAATTTGTCAATTTTGACCCTGGATTTGAAATCAGCAGCCAGAATAACCCCCTTGTAACAAATTTCAGTCAAAGGCCGAGGTAGGGTAAGGAGGGGCAGCGCCAACCAGTTAACAGTCAATGATTTTTTTAAAGTTAATAAGATGTGGAACTGATCCACTTTTTTTTCATTTCGAGTCCTACATTATTGTACATCATATTTCTATGAGTATTAATTACATTAATGAAACAATTATTTAATAATTCAATTATTTCCAACAAGCTGTATATCGCCGGCTTTGCCCCACACCCGAGCACGGTGGTCGGGAAGCAAAAAAAAGTCTGCTTGAAACACCTAAGGAAAGTGAATGTAGCACGCTCTTTCGGGTACCTAGGAGTGCTAAAAAATCATTGAGACAAAATCTGAACAGACCCTTTTCGCGAGAAAATCGCTTTTGTGTTCAGTCAAAAGTACCAATAATCGGTTTTTTGATAATATCTTCTCAGGGATGTATTTTATCACAAAAGTTATCTTTTTATGATTTGTGGAGAATTAAATTACCTTTTGAACGAGCCCTATAACTTTGAAAAATATTTATTGGTTGCCGAGATAGAGCGCATATCAGTAGGCCATAAATACCGAAAATTGATTTTCGGGAATATTTCCTACATGATATATCTTATCACTAAAGTACTACACACATGACTTGTAGAAAATTTGATAACCCTCAAAATGAGCCCTATAGCTTTGAAAAATATTAATTGGTTACTGAGATAGAGCGCATATTAGTGAAGTCAATTTGTGAAAAAATTGGTTTTTCCGAAATACCTCTTCAGGAATGTATTTTATTCATAATATGATTATCGGTGTTGGTGGAGGACTCAATTACCTTCAAAATGACCCCTTGAACATTTGAAAATGTGCAATGGCTACCGCGATAGAGCGTCTCACTAGAGGGGCCCAAATAAATCGACATGTGGAAAAGTTTATGGGCGGTTTTTCCATCCAGTGCTCCGCTAGAAAACATGATTTTTGATACCTCAGTCAACCCGATCCGACCAACGGAAGGGGTCCCGCAACGCGTTTGAAGGTAGCGCCTGTCTGCCTGCTAACAAGCTGACAAAGGGTGGCTGGCAGACCCCTCAATATCGGTTTCATACAAAAGTACCACAAAATAAAAGTTGTCGGGAAAGTCAGATTTGATAAGTAGATGGTGTCAAAATTAAAATTCTCCACATTTTGAAATTTTTATTGCCTACCTTACAGGGGCAGAAACGAGAAATTGTCATAGCGGCAGTCTGGCCGCCCAGCGGGGTTTCGGCAATATCGCTGTGCATCTATCTTTCATGCCCTATGTTCACCCGCCCCACCCGCCGTATATACGTAAACAACGGATCATCTTCTGCAACGTGGTTTATCGGTGGTGCAACTCCGAAAATTTGTGGTGAGGATGAGTTGCCAACTTTAGGAAGTGTCTTGCGATTCGTTCTTCATCTTCGTTTCCAGACCCCAACATCAACAATCAGAGATGCATGCAGGGAAGCAATTGAAGAACTATTGACATTCTGGCAAAAAGGTGGAATCCCAACACTGGTCACAAAGGATGCAACGGATAAGTCGGTGAAAAGTTATTATGAATGGATTGAACTGAAACGATCAATGAAAAGACCACCAAACTTGAGACGAAAAAAGTTTATTGCATCTTTAGACAAACTGAGATTGGTTTGATGAGTGGAAAAATTGAGTTGCTAGAAGATAGAGATTTTTATGAATCCATGAAAAACGACAGGAAGGCAAGTATGCTGAGTTTGGACAGGAAGTGGGTTCAGAAGAAGGAAAGAAAACGCAAGACTACCTTTCAGAAGACTTCAGTTGATTGCTCCAGTGATGATTCATCGCAGAAAGAACCTGAAACAAAGGAACCTGGTTAGTAAAGTATGCAAATTCATATTTCTTCAATTCGTCTAATAAGTACTTAAACCTTAAACAAAACTTTTTTCTCGTTTAGAATTTCAAATGCCACAAAAAATGAAATGGAAAAGAATCACTGTACTTAGTATTGACGTGACATCGGCAATTGATAGGTCACAAACGAGTGACAAATTCGCACCTCATATAATTAAGAAAACTGTGGAGTCTACCTTGGATGCGTCTGCCAGCGCGCTCGGTCTGGAAAAGGGTTCCTTAGAATTTAAACCAACCTGTTCTGAGGCCACACTCCAGCGCCAGCGCCGGTTCAACAGAGATAATGTTGCAGTGTCACTGAAAAAATCGCTTGCCTCCGAGCCAGGACCGTTTCTTCTCCATTGAGTTTCACAGGTTAAACAACCACGCGGTGACTACAGAGAAGCTCTCACCTCAGCTGGATTCCAAGCTGCTTGCACTGTGTGTGTTTGTTTGTCGGGCCTACGTTCGAATGTCGTTCCGGGCTTCTGTCGCACCACAGACACCACGTCTTATACATCTTATCCCGTTGAAAATGCTCCATAAGAATCGTCACTCAGGATTGCACTGGCAAGCATCACTTGAAAAGCTAAGCTGGTGTTATTTGCTCTATTCGACGACGAGGTGACGACGGAGGAGAAGAAGGGCATGGTTGCTGCACTTCGGGAGAGAGAAGGCAACGATGATCATCCAGTACGAGCGGAAGTCTCCCTGGATGAGAGCATTTCTCAGCTTGCCTTAAAAGACTTTGTTTCAAAGCAGTCCTTGAAGTTTTTCAAGGCTACTGGCATCTCAAGTAGTTGGATAAAGATCCAATTATTTGGAGGGCCAACACGGATTGAAAATTGTTAGCCACTTCCATGTCTTGAATGATTGTGCTGAACGTGGACTGCAATTAGTTACAAAATTTTTAGAGGACAATAAATTGACCACCGATGAAGACCAGAGGCAGCTTCTTCTCCTCGTTGTAGCTGACGATAGGAAGAAGAACAAACTGAAGTAAAATTCCAAGCAAATACCATACTGTGAGTATTTTCCCCCACATATTATATGACAAATGCAATATTTACCCCTGTAAGGTAGGCAATACAAATTTTAAAATGTGGAGAATTTGAATTTTTGACACCATCTACTTACCAACTCTGACCTTCCCGACAACTTTTATTCCATGGTACTTTTGTATAAAACCAATATTGAGGGCTCTGCCGACCACCCATTGTGCGCCTGCTAGTAGGCAGACATGCGCTACCTTCAGACGCGTTGCGGGACCCCTTCCGTTGGTCGGATCAGGTTGACAGAGGTATCAAAAATCATGTTTTCGAACGGAGCACCGGATGGAAAAACCGCCCATGAACTTTTTAACATGTCGATTCATTTGGGCCCCTCTAGCGTCTCACGTGGTCCCTTTTTGATCATTTTTCAAGAAAATCCTTGAAAATCAGTTTTTCAGAAATTTCTCAAAAATAGAATTTCTTCAGATTTTGATTCGACTTTTTCTTAGCATCTTAAGACATGAGAAATTTTTTTTAACTTTTGTGATAAAATACATCCCTGAGGAGATATTATCAAAAAACCGATTATTGCACTGAAAAAAAGGATACTTTCAGCAAGTATGCTTTGGATAGCTGTCGGTAGATCCTCGCACTCTCTATCCGTATCTTCACGAACGCCAAATTATACTGCTTCGGAACAAGACTGCATGAGATAGCCGTGGCCAGTATTAAGATTGGCGCTAGAGCGAGTCCTCAGATATCTGTCACGCCTATCCTAGCTGATATGCGTTACAATCATCTACTGTATTAAATTGTTAGTGCAGATGTGCACAACTTGTCAGCTACGTATGTCGCGATCATCGTAATTTCCTCTACTTATTGAATTTATTCATTAAAATTCATTTAAAACATGGACGAGTGGATAAAGGAAAAATTAATCGACTGGGATCTCGAAAAGTTTGCTCGCTTTGACAGGACTACTTGACCTCGAAATGTGATTCATTGTTATTTGTGCTCTATTTATGACATGTACTCAAATATTTACCTGCAAAAACATAAATAGAGATTCAATCGTAATCGAATTGTTCAAAATCTAGCTGAAAGTGAATAATGTATTTATATGAATTTGATGACTTATTTTATCCTTGCAAAATTTGATAAGAACTATTAATAGATTGATAACTAAAATATTCAATAAATCACTCAAGAATAATCGATTTCGATTAATCATTTCAAAATATTAGATCTGGTTCACTAAAATACCGAGATATTTGCCATCCCTATATATTTCATACATAGAACCAGTATGCCGGATAGCCAACGTCCGCATCTAACGCCAGCTAACTGACAGATACTAGCCGTGCCTATCCCAGATGGTTGGGCTCAAAATACTACTAGGATGCGGAGCACAACCATCTAGCATGCGGAGGCTAAGCAGAATATGCTGACTGCAGCTATCCTGTTTTTTCAGTGTGGTACTTTTGACTGAACACAAAAGTGATTTTCTCGCGACAAGGATCTGTTCAGATTTTGTCTCAATGATTTTTTAGCACTCCTAGGTACCCGATAGAGCGTGACACATTCACTTTTCTTAGCTGCTTCTAGCAGACTTTTTTTTGCTTCCCGACCACCGTGCGAGGACAAAGCCAACCGCAGCTTTTTATGAAAATCAAAACATCTGAAGATGGCAAAACGTGATGGTTCGCTTCTGAGGTATTTTATATACTGGAAAAATTACCTTAAAACATTTCCAGCAGGAAGAATAAGTTATTCTTAATAAAAATATATTATATATTCTACCATACCAATACAAAACACCCGCTCTACTGACCGGATTTAATATAATAATATTTAATAGTTTCTTACATGTAGCCGAGAAGATAAGTGGCTGTCCTACATTACCGATCACTTATCGACAAAACTTATGACACGTTTATAACCTAAGCACGTGTTAGCTATTATTTTGGCCATGCTTGCCCCACTAGTGAGGCCTCATTAATTTACGATATTTAAAATATTTGGGACTTGAATTAGGTTCAAGTATTATAATGAAATAATGTGATATTGTGTAATCTGTCATAATATGAAATTTGCATACTGTAAGTATTGCCATTGATGTTGAAAACTTTATATTTCTGCTAGCAAATCTTCCATTCTTTCGTTGTCAAAACTGTTTTCTGCATCATTTTTCTTTTACATCGTCAATTTTCAAGATTTTAGTACGTAACACTTTCTCTATGATATAATAGATTTATTTAATGCAAAGTAATATTAAAATTGTTAAATAATAGCGATGTTATAAGCAAAGTCGCCTTTGCCCCAACGGTTGGCGCTGCCCCTCCTTACCCTATATAAATAAATGTAATATACATTTGATATAAAAGGACAAGAGAGAATTCACAATCTGCAAATCACAGTTGTCCATGCTTTGAACTTCAGTTTCAAAAATTCTGTGCACAAATGTGGGGGCAGTATACTACCGTCGAGCGTGTAACGCGAGATAAGTATATTATCGAGCGCAAAGCGAGAGAACCAACAGACGCGCGCCCTAGGCGCGCTCAAACTTTCGAGCGAATCGAGCCGCTCGCGATGAGAATGTGCCCGCGCAGCAGACCGCTTTTTTTAGATACAATTCTATAATGAGGACACGAATTTTGTAAAAACTGTGAAGACAAATATGACGAATAGAAGAAAGTATACTATATCTAAATCTTTAAAGAGACTTATAGGGAAAAAACGAATGCAAAGCTAAGAGGCGTCGGACCAAAACATACCTACTCTACTTAAAACGAATTTGTATTCCCGAGTGGAGGAAGACCGTACGATAGAACATGATTGTCTCATCAAACGCTTCCTAATCTACTTAGAGCCAATTTCCTTGCTTCTGGATCAATTTTATGCCTCGAATACACCATGATCGACCAAATCCTGAATTCTGATTGGTTTCTACGTAAATTCTAGAAAATAAATCCCACCATGGAATAAATCTTTATAATCCGCTCGATCACGCTTTTTACAAAAACCGATTTTTCTCAACTGTTCAGATAAAAACGAAAATATTTGTATTTCGATCAAATAAAGAGCTTTCCTTACTCACGAATCAGTATCAAATTGATTAAATATTCTGAATAATTACAAGTTTATTATTATTTGAAACATATTAATTTCAACAGGCACAGGGTGACGTCTCAAACTGCAAAAAAATGTCAGGCTATTTCCCGATTTTCCCAGTCAAAAATTACACTTTTCCCTCAGGGGCTAATTACTCCTGCAATCTGGTGTACACTCTTCCTGCAATCTCATGCAATCCCACGCAATCCTTTTCAATCCCATGCAGTCTTTTGCAATGCCTTGTAATCGCCCCTGACGGAAAAATGTTATAGGAAATTCAGTATGGGTCTATAATGATTTTCCTAGAATGAATTTATTATAATTTCTACGCGATTTTAGAAAAATCATTATAGAAATTCAGTATGGAAATGAAGAATGTTAAAATATTTAAAATGTTGAGGCCAACAATAGAGAAAGTACAAAAGAAGGATTGATCTATATATTAACATTGGATTTCCAGAAAATTCAAGGAATTTCAAGGAATTCCATAAAATTTCCATGGATTTCAAGCGATTTCGTCAGATTTCATAAAAATTTCACGGCATTTTAAAGATTTCCAATTACATCAGGAGGCTTGAAAAAAAAAAAAATTGATTAGCATTTCGAACTCGAAAGTTCATTGCCTCACTACCCGATTCGAGTAGTGTTTCTAGGTGGATAAATACTACCAGTGTGGGTCCACCACACCCACGACGCGACGGGTCAACAACACGCAGTATTCCCCGAACGGTCACCCATCCGAGTACTAACCGCGCCCAACACTGCTTAACTTCAGTGATCTAACGGGAACTGGTGTTTTCAGCGTGGTATCGCCGTTGACTATCAAGAAGCTTTAAGGCATCCAAAAATATTTTAACCAATTATGAGAGAGTTCCACGGATTTTGGGACTTTTAAAAGGATTTTAGAGGTTTTTCAAATATTTCAAATGATTTAAAGAGATTTCATTAGTTTTCATGAGATTTAGAAACATTGCCACGAATCTGAAGGAATTTCTAAACATTTCGAACGAGATTACCGGTTTTTAAGGATTCCCAAACATTTCCGGGGATTTCAAGAAATTCCAAAGGATTTTAAGAGATTAAAGGAATGTCAAGGGATTTTAGAGAATTTTTCAGGAGTTCCAAAGATTTTAAGAAATATTAATGTGTCAAAGATTTCAAGGATTTTATGGTATTTCAAGGAATTTCACAAGATTGAAGGATTTCAAAGATTTATAGGGATTCAAACGTTTTTTTAGGGAACTCTAATGAATAAGTGTAATTTAATATCACCTTCAGAGAATTTCCATGGATTTTTAGCGATTTCCTAAGATTTGATCAATATTTCATGGAATTTGGAAGATTTCCAACCATAGTAGGAGGTTTCAAGGTACTACAAAGGATTTCCACTCTTAAAAATTCCATAGATCTCCACAGATTTTAAGGGTTCTAAAATTATTTTATGGGATTTCTAAAAGTTTCAATTAATTAAGAAATATTTCATAGGTTTTCAAGAGATTGAAAAATAGTTTCATGTATTGCAAGGAATTTCGAAAAAATGTAAAGGAATTTTAGCCGATTTATACATTTCTCAAAGATGTCAAGATATTTTAAGGGCTTCAAATGTATTTTAAGAGATTCAACAAATTTCAAGACAATTTTAGGATTTATAAAGATTTCAAGGAATTCCTATACGTAGTGTGAACTTTAGTAAGCAAAGGAAATTAAATTAAGCTTTAAAAGATTCCTGGCCATTTCGAAGGTTTCAAGGGGTTTTAAGGTATTTCAAGGAAGTTCACAAGATTTAACGATTCTATTAAATCTCCAATAGGTTCCTAGGGATTCAAACGGGTTTTTGTAAAGAACTTCATTGAATAAGTTAAATTCAATTCATATCCAAAGGATTTTAAATTATTGATACTTTACGGAATAAACTTAATTTAATTTCAAAGAATTTCCACGGATTTGAATAATTTCAATGGATATAAAAGAAAAGAATTTCATAGGATTTTAAAGATTTTTTTTTAAAGATTGCATTAAATTTCAAGAGATATAAATTTTGAAGGATGTTTACGAATTTGGTAGGGTTTTCAAAAATTTCGAGGAATTTCAAAGAATTTGACAAGGTTCATGGAGAGAAGATCAAGATTTATAGCACCTCTAATTATTTTAAAGATTTTGGGGGATTTTACAAAGAGATCGAAATGGTTTTCATGGATTTCAATTGAATTTCAAAAGAGTTTGAAGATATCATGGGATTTCATAGTGTGTTGCTGTTTCTCTGCTTTTTACATTGGTTACTTCAATATTTTTGTATTATTCATTCCAATGCTGATTATTCTATACACTGGAACCTGAATTTCCGTGTACTGGATTTATGCGTTCCTAGAATTGATGTCCTTAGCAGTTTCAAAATGAGAGAAGCAACGGGGCGGAAAGAGAGCGGTACTTAGTCAAGCGTGACAAGCAGAATGAGGGCCCCAATCTCAGCATGTTTTATCAGGTTGCGTCATGCGTTCAAATCTAACAGAAACTGCTCGTGCGACCCAGCCTGTTTACGTTCGAAGTCCCTGGATTTGTATCGAAGGACACTGCCGACCACGCCAGAAACCATGGACAAATCCAGGTTCCAGTGTAATTTCTTTTCTATATAATGATTTTCTATCATGAATTTTCTATAATCCATGGAATCCTTTGAAATCTTTTGCAATCACATGCAATCTTGCAAATCCAATTTACACCAACAATTCAAGTAATGAACCCCTTATTTTTCTTGGTTTACTTTTAAGCGTTTGTATTACAGCTAATCAATAATACTCAACTTATATCAATTTTGAACGGAATTAAAAATTGTAGAACTCCAAGGTAAAATATATAATATAAATTATTGTGAAAGTGTTTTCAGACTTCACAGCCGAAAATGCTTTCAAAAAACGGGAAATAGGCAATACATTCTTTTGAATAACATTAATGCAGGTACGATATCCATAAGATTTAAAATTGAAATACATAACATTTGCAACAAAATAGTGGAATAATAGTAGTGGAATAAATTTTCAAGAAAAGAATTCATTTTCAATCTGCTTATAGCATTAGATACTCTCTTAAAAACGCAGTAAATAATAACTAAATGTCATATAATTCACAGTAAGAATTGTTTACAAAGATATAAATTTCATAATATTGGAAAATGAAAACGATACTCTGTATATTTTTTCATCATATTCTTCGACGCCTGCTCTTCAAACAATGGGTCCATGAAATGTAAACGCAGACTACATCATACTTTATTACACCAGGGTAGCTACTCAATCTTCAAAAAAAATGCAAGGCTACACTATCATCGAAAATCGTATGCACGACTATCGCGAATACTATTAAAAATCTACGCGGACTTTGAAACGTGATAACTCCTTCAAAAAAACAAGTGAGAAATTTTTTTAAAACCCCATTGCAGATTTTATTTAATTCCGCGTCGAATGACCTCCGATTGAGATAATTTCAACTTTTTGAAGAGAATGTACTATGTGAGAAGTTAAGAAAACTGCAAAATGCGAAGTACAAAATTCGAGAAACTTTTGAATTTTTTTAATACTTTTTACGTGGTCTGTTCTTCCCAAAAAGTCAAAAATATCTCCATTAGAGATTAATTGATGCGAGATTTCATAATTTGTCCAATAGTTTTTCAACCGAAAATTTCCGACAGTAGTGTATTTCCCGGTTTCCCCGATCAAAAATTACATTTTCTCCTGTTGACTTCCAAGCGTTTATAATAATTATTATTCAGTACTAATTGCTTTATTATATAAATTTTGAAAAAAATAAAACATTTTGAAAACTCCAAGGTAAAATATGTAATGAGAATTATTTCGACAGTGATTACAGACTTTACAGCCCAAAATGTTCTCAAAATAGGGAAATAAGGTGGTTTCTCAAGGAAATAAAGGAGTAATAGGAGAATATATTCTTTTAAATAACATTAATGAAGGTACTGTACTCCGAAGATTTCAAGTTGGAATCTATTGCATTTTCAACAAAATGGTAGAATTTTTAATTTCAAAAAATGAATTCCAAAAAAGAGTTGAGTTTTATAGCTAAAAAGACGAATGTTTTAGAAAACATTTGTCTCTCAAACCCGAATAAATGAATTTTCAACCGAAAACCTTAATTTTAAAGCATATAGTTGCATTAGCAACCAAATAGTTGAACTTTCAAGCAAAAGAGACGAATCCTTTAGAAGACATTTGAATTTTTAACAAAAAATATGACTTTTCTACCAAAAGAAGAAGATGAATTTTCAACAAAACAGTTCATTTTCTGACCAAAAAAAAATAACTTTTTTAGAAAATAGTTGAATTTTTAACAAAAACTTGAATTTTCAAGCAAAAGAGATTATTTCTGGACCAAAAAGATGAAAGTATACTTTTCAGTAAAAAAGGAATTAACTTCAACCGTGAAAGACGAATTCTCAGTCAAAAAAGAGTGACCCAAAAAATTGTCTTTTTAAACAAATAATGAAATTTTTTACCAAATAGTAGATTTGAATCAAAAGAAATAAACTCTGAACCCAAAATATGATAGTAAGCTTTTCAATTAAAAAGATTTAACTCTAAAAAATCAAGCATTTATGAATATTAGGGTGGTCCAAACACAGAAAAAACAAAATGTAATCTTTACAGCGATTTCAGAGCAATCCTTACCTGCAACAAAAATAACTCCACGTGGTAAAATTTATCCACCATATGGCAAATGGTTACCATGTCAACTCTATTGAATCTTGTTTTGTTTCGATGCGAAAAAATTAAACTTTATCTACTTGAAAATTACCCGCGACAAATATCCACTTCTTTTTTTTCTGTAATTTTTCATCTTCGAATTTCATGAATATCTCCCCACCCCCCTCCCAAGTTTGTTTGAATCCACAAACAATAAATGCATATTTTGTTGTCAAAAAGAATCATATTCAGAAGTTCCGTAACCTCCACGAAGTTTAACCCCATAAGGAAAACAGGACGGTTCTGTAAATTGATTTCAGAATACATAATCAACATTGTGTGTATCGAGATGGCACTCGTCATATTTCTTCAAAATTAGCCATGAAATACAAATCAAAAATTACTTTTCGAATTTCACCCCTATAAGTCTGTTTTATAAGGTCCCCTTTTCCATAAGTAAAAAATTGTGTTTTGCCAGTTATTGGCGTCAATTATTAATTTTTACGGTTACTTTTAGTACAAATGACTTGAAACATACAAAATATTACTTTATACTCATAATTGGATTTTTGAATACATTTTTTAAACAATTAATTATTGTTTATAGCAATTTTCTCTTGAAGTGGAGTTAGAAAGTCGCTGTTTTTTCTGACTTTTTCAAGTTGCTTTGAACTCTTTAGTTAGAGCAATTCAATGGTCATTTCAACTTAAGGAAAATCATTATTCAAACAATGTATCACTACTCATGTTTGAGCATCGGAATCAGTTAATAAATCTGTTTATTATTGACTCGTCTTTGGTACTACTGTAAAATTGAAAAAGTTTCAAAAATATTTAGAGATTGCGCAACGTTCTTCTCACGGAAAAAATTTTCCTATTTCTAAAAACAAATTAATATTATTCACAATGTTCTTCAAAAGTCTCTTACAATCATTTTTTCCGGAATATATGTGATTATTTCACAAAAAAAGTAATTTCTAATTTAACCCTTGGGTGCACACCCAACTTCATCCATGTTGTTACACACCCAGAATACCTGGGTATCCACCTCCCTTTCTCAATTTTTCAAATAATTATGCATTATGCACTTGAAACTACTGTGATGTACGGTAGCGAGACCTGGACCTACCAAGAATAGGATATGAATGAAGTTAACGCGATTGGCATGTAATACCTGCGCAATGTGTGAGGTAAAACGCTAATGGACAAAGTCAGTAATGAGAGAATCCTCAAAGAATGTGGTGTAGAGGAGGAACTGATTAACAAGTGTGAAAGAAATTCGATGAGATGGTTTGGGCATGTTGAGAAAATGGAAGATGAACGACTGACGACACAAGTATATCGAGGTCAAGTAAATGGCAGCGTACAGAAGTGAATTTTTGTTTTGGGTAATTCCCAAGTAGATAAAGTTGAATTTTTTCAAATCAAAACAGAACAAGATTTAATAGAGTTGACATGGTAACCATTTCCCATTTGATGGGTAAATCTTAACACGTAAAGTTGATTTTTGTTGCAGCTAAAGATTACTCTGAAATCGCTGTAAAGATTACATTTTGTTTTTTCTGTGATGTTGAGAGAATGAAAGAAGAACAACTGAACAAAAAAGTCAGTGTGGTGAGAGGCGCCCAAACAGAATAACTTAAGATACTCGTACTAATGAGCCCGAGTGGAGAACTTTACGTAATGACTTTGTGAAGGTCTTCGTCTGAGGTGGCTGCTACAGAGACTGATCAGCGACCTGAGTCGGAGCAGTGTTGCAGAACGAACATGTAATTCAAATAAACAACAAGGAAATTCTAGATTAATCTAAGCTCTATACTCCCGCCCCCCTCCAGTATATCGCCTCGTACAATTCCCTTTCTCAATTTTCTTATATAACTGAATAATTAATTAAATTATTATTAATTATATTATTAACCAACACATTTCACGTGCATCAATCAAATAACTGCACTGTAAAAAATTTTAGGGAATTTTACATCGCTGGGCGATGGACGTAAAGGGACCCTCGATGGACGGTGTAAAATTACGTCAAGAATGAAAATTACGGCTGCACCGTAAATTTCCATCCATGAATATAAAACTCCATCTAGTTGTGAATTTTACGTACTGTTTCTATATTAATAAGAACTCTGTTTGTAATTTTACGCAGCGTGGATGGGAAATTCTGGTGATGGATAGGAAATTCTGGTTCCATGCGTATCCGGAAATGGAATTATTAATTATTTGGTATAATTTTTTTTATTAAAAAGCTCGATCTAAGAATTTTATTTGCTTAGACCTTTCCCTCTATATTAAACACTTAATTAATTCATAAAACAGCGTCTCTCTTTTAAATAAAGTGAGGTTATGTATACCTACAAAAGTGCAAAATGTCTAAAACGGCAAACTAAATGTGACCGTATACGTATACATATAAATAATAATTTAAATGAACTTTAGAACAAATTATTTGCTTCACTGGGCTTCACCATGCAGAAAAAGATTAATTCCGAATAATCGTTTTCGTTCGCACGTTATACTCGAGACCGCTCACAGATGTATAAAAAGGCGCCAATTTCCCATGAAATCCACACTACCGGCAACCCGCCCACGTTTCTTTTTGCAGGTTATTTTTGCACAATATTATTTATTTAATTATAATATATTTAGCACTATAAATTTCATTATATAGGTGGATGTCTTGAATAAAGTGATAAGTACTTTTCATTTGAAAACAGCAAAATTACTTAAGTGAATTGAAAATTAGGAACAGGGAAACTAAAAATAAATTCTCATTCGTAAATTTACCACCACGCCGCTATTTTACGCTTGCTGAACTGAAAATTTCAGTTTCCCGTCGGAAAATTCCTCCGTCCTACAATGCGATATTACATCGCTGGACGAGGGTCCCTTTATGTCCCTCGCTGGTCGATGTAATTTTACACAATTGCCGTAAAATCACAACAACCGTCAGGTTAAATTTACCGAAATACGTAAATTTACTCTGACGGACGGTGTGATTTTACGGATCTCACGTAATTTTCATCAGATTTTTAATTGATAAGAAATTAATAATTGAAGTCGATTACTTTTGCAAAAAAAAATTCTTGAATAAATGCTTAATACATCATTTGCTTAGAATTGAGCTAAATAACGACGATTTGGAAGCCACTAGCGGAATTTTTATTCCAACTCCACTTACATGGAAAAAAAATACCATGGTGGATACCCGAGTACCTAGGTGTGCACTAGGGTGGCTCAAAAACACATTTTTTAGAGGGCAACGATCCCCCCCCCCCCATTTTTTGTTCCAAATCCGAAAAAAGAAAATCCCTAATTTTTAGTTTTTTCGTTTTTGTTTATTTTAGCTGCTGCCGGTTTTGACTTGAAGTTTCCCTTGTAAAATGCATGGGGAAAAATAACTTTTTTCAGTTTTTGCAATAATTGTTTAGGGTTTGAAAAAATGGGACGGAAAAGTATAGAGGCTTGTAGAGAATTATGCAACGAAAAATTTCATGTATCGGGAATATAGGTTTGACACACCTAACACACCCGTACGTGTCCCTGAAAACTACCCTTAAAACCAAAAATATTAATTCTTCATAAAAACGACATTTTGAGCACTGTATTCTCATCTTTTCTTACCAAAAATTATTTATATTGGTCTAGTGGAATATTAATTAACACTGCCTAATTAATTTTTAATCATTTAAACAAACGGAATTTGTTTGAACAATTTTGTTTTTGAAAATTCTTTTTTTTTATACCATTAAGCCATTCCCTTTCGGCGAGCCTCTAGGGGTAGGCGTGACACTACGCGATTCGGGTAGTGTTTCTAGGTGGATAGTTTCTTGTAGTAAATGACTACAAGTGTGGGCTCACCACACCCACGACCGCCAACAGCAACGCAGTAGTATTATTCCCGAACGGTCACCCATCCAAGTACTAACCGCGCCCAACACTGCTTAACTTCAGTGATCTAACGGGAACTGGTGTTTCCAGCGTGGTATGGCCGTTTTATTTGTACTATTTGTACTATTTGTACTAGTACTATTTGTCTAGTGGAATATTTATTAAAAATAATTGATTGATTTTCAATTATTTAAACAAATGGAATTATATTATATAAGAAAACAGCGAACAAATTGAATTTGTGGAAACAAGGAGGGGGTTGTTACATAATAAAGGTGAAATCTGAATGCGAAAATTCATTATCATAAGCCATGATTATTAGTCGAATATAAATAATAATTTATTGTTTTAGCAATTGAAAAATATTTGAAAATAAACGTACGTCACTTAACGATAATAAACTACCAGTTCAACGGATTTTCGGGAAAAACATTTTTTAGACAAATGGAATTTGTGTAAATAATTAAAAAGCAATTTATAAATGTTGTTAAATGTTCCACTAGACCAACAATTATGATTTTGATCAAGAAAAAAAATGTGAAAAAACAAATTATTAACACAAATTCAAATTGTTTAAATAATCGAAAATTAATAAATTACTGTTAATAAATATTCCACTAGACCAATAGTAATAATTTTTAGGAAAAAAGCGAATTGTCGGAAAAAAATTATTTAAACAAATTCCACTTGTTCAAATATTCGAAAATTCATAAATTACTGTTGATAAATATTCCAGTAGACTAATAGTAATAATTTTTAGGAAAAAAACGAATTTTCGGGAAACAAAATTATTTAAACAAATTCCATTTGTTTAAATAATTCAAAATTGATTGATAAATGTTAATGAATATTCCACTAGACAAATATAAATAATTTTAGGTACAAAAATACGAGAAAACAGTGCCCAAAAGGTCGTTTTTATGGTGAATTGATATTTTTGGTTTTAAGGGTAGTTTTCAGGAACTTGTGGGGGTGTGTTAGGGGAGGCAAACCCATATGTCCGATACATGAAATTCTTCGCTGGATAATTCTCTACAAGCCTGTATACCTTCCCGTCACACTTTTTCAAACCCTAAAAAATTATTTCAAAAACTGAAAAAAGTGATATTTCCCCATGCATTTTACATGGGAAACTTCAAGTCAAAACCGACAGCAGTTAAAATCAAGAAAACGAAAAAAACAAAATATATATATATATATATATAATTAAAAAAAAATTTGAACCACCATCGCAGGGTTCCACTAAGAGCAACTGCCATATCTAAAAAGAAAGTGTCAATAGCCCCCAGTAGAACCGCGGTAAAATACACCTATGGCCACGTCTCACATCCGTGAGATGGGTGGTCACAGGGCACGACGAAATCACAGCGACAGGCCGGCGAAACCCTCGTGTGTCTTGAGTATACGAAGCGACCCAAGGATGACAGCTTTCTGCATCCATCTCGCAAGTGCCTTGGCATATTTTTGGCACGCGGGTATGGCTTTAAGGTTACGAACCAGTGACAATTTAGCACCTCCAAGAGCACCTATCACAAGGACAATTACTCGTACCGAATATTTTGGGTACAGTCGTTGCAGCTCTCTTTTAAGGTCTTGATACCTCTCCCCTTTTTCTTTCTCCTTTGCAGTGATGTTGTATTCGGACGGAGCCGAGAATTCGATCACGAATATCGTTCGTTTCTCGAAGTCTTGGAGAACAATGTCAGGCCTCGAGTGCGCAACGGAGACTGCTACCCGAAAATCGTAGTTCCAGAAAATCTGGCACTTCTCGTTTCGGACAATTGACTCTATATCCCTTGGAGCGTTCGGCAGGGCAGGGTCGCGACCAACACCGTAAGAGCGACAAAGGTGGTAATAAAGTACTCTTAGGGCCGCATTATGTCTATAGATATACGTTGTTCCTGCGTGGGTCGGACACCCCGATAGTATGTGTTCTAGGTACTCAGCGTGTGCATGACACGCTCTGCACCTATCACTGGGAACTTCTTGACATAAAATGCGGGCGCGGTATGCTAAGGTGGAGATTACACCGTCCTGGCATGCGAAAATGAAGCCCTCTGTACCTGAATTGAGCCCTGATGAATTGAGGAAAGCAAAAGTTTGCTCCTTTGACAAGGACTGTTTTTCTACATTTCTGTGAAAGTTTCCGTGCATATGCTTGTCGAGTAGCTCTTGGTGAAATTTTCTAACCTCTGCTTTCTTTACTTCGGCTTTTAGACGTGAAGCATCTAGATGGAGTAATGCACTTTCCTCACTTCTGATGTTGAAATTCAGGCCAAGGGTCTCGGCAGCTTGCTCCGCGGCTTTGTGAAGGAACGCTCCTTCGCCAATCATATCGTGGTTTCTGACCATCTTTAGGAGAGGATCTCTGCCATTCGCAACGATGTAAGCTGTGCTCAAAACAATTCCGTTATGAAGACATTGGAGATTCAGAAGTCCGCGTCCGCCTTGACGGCGTGAAATGTATAATCACGGAACTGACGAATTGATATGCAAGCTTTTATGCATATGCATGATCTTAGGCGTGGTGATATCAAGGGCCTTAAGCTCGTCTTCGTCCATGGAACCACCCCAAACGAGTAGAGTAGAACCGGGACGGCAAGCATGTTAGTCGCAGATACCTTGTTCAACGCCGACTATCTGCTTCGGAGAGACTCCTTCACTGATGTTACGTCCTGAATGCGGCTTTGAGGCACGCCCAGGTATGTATAGGTCTCTCCAGTGTTAAGATGTCTAATAACACTTATATCCACAAGCTCAGGGTCCTTGGGAACGCCAGTAATCTTTCCTTTCTTCAAATGAATTTTGGCACACTTGTCCAAACCAAAGTCCATCCCAATCTCTCCTGTGTAGTTCTTGACGATATTTAAAGCAGTTTGAAGTTTGCTTTTACCAGCGGCATAGATCTTCAGGTCATCCATATAGAATACATGAGTGACCTTATGCTCACGCTGATTAGTGTCGCCACAGAGGTATCCAGGAGAATTTCGTAGTGCAAGAGATAGAGGCAAAAGTGTGATGCAAAAAAGCAAAGGGCTCATACTATCCCCTTGAAAGACGCCCCTCTGGAAGGTGACGTTGTTCGTCGTCAGACGATAATTCCTAGATGAGATGGTAAATCTAGTTTTCCAAAGAGGCATCAATCTCTCTATGCATCTCACTATGTGTGGATGTACCTTCAAGCTTTCCAACAGACAGATGATAAGTCTATGAGAGGTTGAATCAAAAGCTTTCCGGTAGTCAATCCAGGCCATTGACAGGACGCGCTGATGGACTGTAGCGTCTTTACAGACACACCTGTCAATCAGCAGGTTCTCTCGACAGCCTGCTACACCTTTTTTCGAGCCACGTTGTTCGTACATCTCTCGCCATACAGGCTCAATTCGTCGAACAATCCTGTTGTTTAGGATAGCTGTAAAAATCTTATACAGTGTGTTCAAACAAGTTATTGGCCTGTAATTCTCTGGTTTGGACAAGTCGCCTTTTTTCGGTAGGAGTATAGTGCGTCCTAACACTAGCCACTGCGGAATGGGCATCTCCGACTTTAAATATGAGGTGAATATGCGGGCCAAATGTTGGTGTGTAGAAGTAAACTTCTTCCACCAAAAGTTCTTGATACAATCTGGTCCAGCACCGGAAAAGTTCTTCGTGCCTCTAAGTGCTTTTTTCACCTCTTCGGCAGTGACTGATGGGCACTCCTCCTCAGATTTTATGAGGCTGTCGCAAAACTCCTTGAAGCGGATGATATTGTCAGTATCTTCCTTCAACTCTAGTGTTTTCGGGATCTTGTACACCTCTCTCCAAAAAGTCTCTACCTCCTTGGGCTTGGGAGGATTTTTTACAAAAACAGGGGGATCACTGAAGAGGCGCGATGGGTCAGCGAGAAACTGTTGATTCTCTCTGATCCATCTCTCCCTCTTCTGTATCCTCCTCCTTGCGTCAGATAACAGCCTTATTTTGTCAACAATATGCTGCTTGATTGTCAGCAGCTTTGACTTGTTTAGTGTGTGATTCAAGGTCCTTAGTTCTTGGGCGAACTTTCGAACCCTTTCCGTGAACGGTCTACCAGATGTTATGTAGTCAATCACACATTGAACACGGGACGCATTCTGTCTTGCCCATCCAATTTTCTTGTTCAGTTGATGCAAGCGTCTTCTTGTCTTTTGATCCATCGTCGGTTTGAGCCTTCGATTTGAATCAGCCAAAGCTCTCGCAGCACCATAAACTGAGCAATTGATGGTCCAGAGGTCGGACTCTTGCGAGATATCTCCACAAAGGGAGGCATCCATTTCAGCCAGATCTTGGGGCTTAAGAGGAACTTGCATGTTGATGTTCCTCCTTGTACTGAAATTGCCATCATCTTCAAGAAGGTGCCTACTTTCTGCGGTTGGTCTTAATGTCGTTTCATCTTCGTCTGCAGCTTGTTCAAGCAGCGGTTGAGGAAGCGCTCCGCGTACATATCCATTTTTGCGGAGGTAGTCGGCTTGATTTCGCAAAGACTGATGCGAAACGTGTTGAAGCTCTGGGTGTTTCTGGCACCACAGAGTATGCATACGCGCCATAAAGCCTCCACGAACAGGGATAATACTGGCATCGTAGCAGTCTAACACATCATTCTTAAGTTGATCCGTCCACTCAATGTGGGCGTTTCGCCGGTTCGTCGTTGTGTTTCCATCTAAATTATTTTCAGCACCCCGAACTCTAGGATGATCGGCATTGTTTGCCGATCCATTGTCGGGTGCTCTGCGCGTTCGATCGTTTTGAACCGCATCTACAACATTTTGGTGGTTTGTTGGTTTCATTGTTGTTCCCACGAGCAGCTAGGGAAAGGGTTCGTCCATCCTTGTAGAGCCCCGCGTGCAAGGATAAGGCTATTACTCTGAGACATCGCCCGATATCCCAGGGTCACC
>CAKNXH010059247.1:3977-18758 GCA_932178445.1 Andricus quercusramuli | reverse complement strand
AAGGGCAACCCTATGACTGGTCACGGAAATAATGTGGGTCCCATACCTTCTCCTTTCCGACGTCTTGTGGGTGGCGGGAAGACACCTCTGTAACTAGTCCCAAAAATAGTGTTCACCAAACCCCCTTCCGACGTCTCGTGGGAGGCTGGAGTCCACTTCTGTCACTAGTCACAGAAATAACGTTGTTCAAAATCTAACCCTTTTTCAACCTCAATGGGGGGTTGGGAAGGTACCCCTGTGACTAGCCACAGAAATGATGTTGGTCAAACCCTTACCGTTTTCGAACGTCACGTTCGGGGCCGAAGGGCAACCCTGTGACTGGTCACGGAAAAAAATGTGGGTCACACATCTTACCATTTCTAACGTCTCGTGGTGGGAGGGAGGTGCCCTTTTTAACTAGTTGCAGAAATAATGTTGGTCAAACCCTTACCCTTCTCTAACGTCTTTTGCGGGACTGGAAAGCAACCCTATGACTGATCACAGAAATAATGTGTGTGCCCTGTGCAACCCTGTGACTGGTCACAAAAATAATGTGGGCCACATTTCTTCCCCTTTGCAACGTATTGTGGGGGGGCGGAAGGCTCCCCTGTAACTAGTCACAGAAATAATGTTGGTCAAACCCTTTCCCAACGACACGTGGGGGGCGGGGCGGCTGCCCTGTAACTAGTTACAGAAATGATGTTGGTCAAACTCTTAACCTTTTCCAGCGTCACGTGCGGGACTGGAAGACAACCCTGTGAGTGGTCACAGAAATAATGTGGGTCACATAACTTCTCCTTTTCAACGTCTCGTTGGAGGGGGGGGGGGCAACCCTGTAGCTGGTCACAAAAAAAAAGGGTGGCCCCACCCCCCCCCCCCCCCCCACCGCCAGGGGGGGGGGGGCTCCCCTGTAACTAGTCAGAGAAATAATTTTGGTCAAAACCTTACCCTTTTCCAACGTCACGTGGTGGCAGAAGGGTATCCCTGTGACTGGTCACAGAAATAATGTGGGTCACATATTTTTCCCGTTTCAACGTCTCCATTTCTAACGTCTCGCGGGGGTGGGGCGGGAAGGTGCCCCTTTAACTTGTTTCAGAAATAATGTTGGTCAAAATCTAACTCATTTCCAGCGTCACCTAGGGGGCGGGAAGGCAACTCTGTTACTGGTCACAGAAGCATTCTTGGTCACATTTCTTCCCCCTTCCAACGCCTTGTGAGAGGCGGGAAGGCACCCCTTTAACTAGCCACAGAAATAATGTTGGTCGAAACCTTACCCTTCTCCAACGTCGCGTGGGGGCGGGAAGTTAACCATTTGACTGTTCACAGAAATAATGTGGGTCACATACTTTTCCCTTTTCAACGTCTCGTGGAGGGTGGGTAGGCACCCCTCTGACTAGTAACAGAAATGATGTTGGTCAAACCCTTCCAATTTTCCAACGTCACGTGGTGGGCGGAAGGGCAACCCTTTGACCGGTCACGGAAATAATGTGGGTCACATGCATCACATAAAGGGTTTCATACCTTCTCTTTTCCGACGTCTCGTGGGAGGCGGCAAGGCACCTCCGTAAATAGTCACGGAAATAATGTTCTCCAAACCCCTTTCCGACGTCTCATGGCGGGCGGGAAGGCAACCTTGTAGCTGGTCACATCAATAATGTGTGTCACATACCTGTCCCCTGCCAATTTCTCGTGGGGGGGGGGGGAATCCCCTGTAACTAGTCACAGAAATAATGTTGGTCAAACCCTTACCCTTTTCCAATGTCACGTGGGGGCAGCAGGGCATTCCTGTGACCGGTCACGGAAATAATGTGGGTCACATGCATCACCATTTCTAACGTCTGGTGGGGGGTGAGGTGGTGCATTTTAACTAGTTACAGAAATAATGTTGGTCAAAATCTTACCCTTTTCGAGCGTCACGTAGGAGGTGGGAAGGCAACTGTGTGGCCTCTCTCAGAAATAATGTGAATCACATAACTTCCCCTCCCAACGTCTCGTGGGGTGTGGGAAGGCACCCCTGCGACTGGTGACGAAAATAATGTGGGTCGCATACCTTCTCTTTTCCGAAGTCTCGTGTGGGGCGGGAAGGCACCTCTGTAACGAGTCAAAGAAATAATGTTGATCAAAATCTTACCCATTTCCAACTTCGCGTGGGGGGCGGGAAGGCAACCTTGTAGGTGGTCGCAGAAATATTATGTGTCAAATACCTTTCCATTTCTAACGTCTCGTGAGGCATTGGAAGGCGCCCCTGTAACTAGTTACAGAAATAATTTTGGTCCAACACTTACACTTTTCGAACCTCACGTGGCGGGCGGGAAGGCGCCCCTGTAACTAGTTACAGAAATAATCTGGGTTACATCACTTCTGCTTTTCAGCTTCCCGGGGGGGGGGGGGGGCGAAGGCACCTCTGTGAGTAGTCACAGAAATGATCTTGGTCAAACGCTTACCCTTTTCCAACGTCACTGGGGGAGGGGAGCGGAGTCACCCCTGTAACTAGTCACAGAAATAATATTGGTCAAACCCTTATCTTTTTACAACGTCACGTGTTGACGGGAAGGCACCGCTGTTCCTTGTCACAGGAATAATGTTGACCAAACTCTTACCTTTTTCCAAAGTCACGTGGGGGGCGGGAAGGCCACCCTGTGACTGGCCACAGAAATAATGTGGGCCACATTCCTTCCCCTGTCCAACGTCTTGTGGGGGGCCGGAAGGCTGCCCTGTAACTAGTCACAGAAATAATGTTGGTCAAACCCTTTTCCAATGACACGTGGGGGGGGGGGGGGGCACCCCTGTAACTACTCACAGTAAGAATTTTGGTCAAACCCTTACCTTTTTCCAACGTAACGAGGGGGCGGGAAGGCAACCCTGTGACTGGTCACCGAAATAATATGGGTCACATACCTTCTCGTTTCCGACGTCTCTTGTGTGTGGGGGGAGGGGGAGGCGCCCCCGTAACTAGTCACAGAAATAATGTTGGTCGAACCCTGACTTTTTCAAATGTCACGTGGGAGCGGAAAGGCACTCCTGTGACTAGTCACAGAAATAATGTTGGCTAAACCCTGACCTTTTTACAGCGTCACTTGGTGGCGGGAAGACATCCCTAAAACTAGTCATAGAAATAATGTGGGTCACATACCTTCCCCTTTCAAGCTTCTCGTGGGTGGCCGAAAGGCACCCCTGTAAATAGTCACAGAAATATTGTTGGTCAAACCCTTACCCTTTTCCAACGTCACGTGGGGGCGGGAAGGCAACTCTGTGACTGGTCTCAGATATAATGTGAATCACATACCTTCCCCTTCCCAACGTCTCGTGGGGGCGGAAATGTACCCCTGTAAATAGCCACAGAACTAGTGTTGGTCGAACCCTTACCCTTTTCCAACGTCACGTGGGGGGCGGGAAGGCAACCATTTGACTGGTCACAGAAATAATATGGGTCACATATTTTTCCCTTTTGAGCGTCTCGTGGGGTGTGGGATGGCACCCCTCTGACTAGTAACAGAAATAATGTTTGTGAAACCCTTACCATTTCTAACGTCACGTGAGGGCGTGAAGGCACCCCTGCGACTGGTGACAGAAATAATGTTGGTCCCATACCTTCTCTTTTCCGACGTCTCGTGTGGGGCGGGAAGGCACCTCTGTAACTAGTCAAAAAAATAATGTTGATCAAAATCTTACCCTTTTCCAACCTCACGTGGGGGGCCGGGAAGGCAACCCTGTAGCTGGTCACAGAAATATTGTGTGTCACATACCTTTTCATTTCTAACGTCTCGTGAGGTATCGAAAGGCGCCCCTGTAACTAGTTACAGAAATAATTTTGGTCCAACACTTACCCTTTTCCAATCTCACGTGGCGGGCGGGAAGGCGCCCCTGTAACTAGTTACAGAAATAATGTGGGTCACATAACTTCTACTTTTCGACGTCTCGTGGGGGGCGCGAAGGCACCTCTGTGAGTAGTCACAGAAATAATGTTGGTCAAACCCTTACCCTTTTCCAACGTCACTTTGGGAGGGGAGGGGAGTCACCCCTGTTACTAGTCACAGAAATAATTTTGGTCAAACCCTTATCTTTTCACAATGTAACGAGGGGGTGGGAAGACAGCCCTGTGACTGGTCACAGAAATAATGTGGGTCACATACTTTTGTTTTTAACGTCTCGTGTGGAGGGGGGGGGGCGCCCCTATCACTTACCTCAGAAATAATGTTGGTCAGACCCTTACCCTTTTTCAGCGTCACGCGGTGGCGGGAAGGCACCGCTGTTCCTAGTCACAGGAATAATGTTGGCCAAACCCTTACCTTTTTCCAAAGTCACGTGGAGGCGGGAAGGCAACCCTGTGACTGGTCACAGAAATAATGTGGGCCACATTTCTTCCCTGTCCAACGTCTTGTAAGGGGCCGGAATGCTGCCCTGTAACTAGTCACAGAAATAATGTTGGTCAAACCCTTTTCCAATGACACGTGGGGGGGGCGGATCCCCTGTAACTAGTTACAGAAATAATGTTGGTCAATCTCTTAACCTTTCCAGCGTCACTGGGGGGGGGGGGGGGCACGCCTGTAACTAGTCACAGAAATAATATGGGTCACATACCGTCTCGTTTCCATCGTCTCGTGGGGGCGGGAGGGCACCCCTGTACCTAGTTTAGTATTAATGTTGGTCAAACCCTTACCCTTTTCCAACGTAACTAGCGGTCGGGAAGGCAACCCTCTGACCAGTCACATAAATAATGTGGATCAGATACCTTCTCCTTTTCGAGTTCCCGTGGGGGGGGGGGGAGGCACCCCTGTAACTAGTCACAGAAAGAATGTTGGTCAAACTCTTACCTTTTCCCAACGTAACGAGGGGGCTGGAAGGCAACCCTGTGACTGGTCACCGAAATAATATGGGTCACATACCTTCTCGTTTCCGACGTCTCGTGTGTGTGTGTGTGGGCGGAGGCGCCCCCGTAACTAGTCACAGAAATAATGTTGGTCAAACCCTGAGTTTTTCCAATGTCACGTGGTGGCGGAGAGGCACCCCTGTGACTAGTCAAAGAAATAATGTTGGCTAAACCCTGAACTTTTTCCGACGTCACGTGTGGGCGGGAAGACACCCCTAAAACTAGTCATAGAAATAATGTGGGTCACATACCTTCCCCTTTCAAACTTCTCGTGGGGGGCCGAAAGGCACCCCTGTGAATAGTCACAGACGTAATGTTGGTCAAACCCTTACTCTTTTCCAACGTCACGTAGGGGCGAGAAGGCAACCCTGTGACTAGTCACATAAATAATTTTGGCAAACCCTTACATTTTTCCAACGTCACGTGGGGGAGGGAAGGCAAACCTGTGACTTGTCACAGAAATAATGTGGGCCTCATTTTTTCCCTTTCCAACGTCTCTTGGGTTGGCGTGAAGGAACCCCTATAACTAGTCACAGAAATAATATTCGCCAAACCCATTTCCAACGGCACGTGGTTGGCGGAAATGATCTCCTGTAACTAGTCACAGAAATAATTTTGGTCAACCCATTACCCTTTCCCAACGTCATGTTTTCCGAATATAAATAATTCATTTAATAAACAAAACATTCGTTGTAAACAAATTTCATAAACAAATATGTCGTTTTTTTTCATCAGCGCAAAATTTGTTTTGTTACTGAAAACAAAAGAAATTAACATACAGTACTATGTAATACAAAAAAGTTGTAGAAATGAATGTTTATAATTGTTATAAACAAAATACGTGAACATATCGTCAAAATTGACATTATCCGAACGAAAATTTTTTTTTCCAATCACGTGATACTGTTATGGACAAATTGATATCACAGTAATATAAATTAAACCTTTCAATTATTCACCGTAATTGTTATTAACAAATGATATGAACAAATTGTCCAAATTTGAAGTTTTCTTTCGAATTATTTTTCATAATCATGCCATTCTTTATGGAAAAAAAATTCGAAAGAAAACTTCAAATTTACACAATTTTTTTATATCATTCGCTAATAACAATAACAGTAAATAATTAAAAGGTGTAATTTATATTTATGTGATATCCATTTGTCCATAATAGTATCGTGTCATTGGAAAAAGAAGTTTTGTTCGGTAAATGTAAATCTTGATGATATCTTAACGTATTTTGTTTATAACAATTATAAACATTCATTTTCACTTCTCTTTTTATTATATAGTTCTCTGTGTTGATTTCTTTTGTTTTCAATGACAAAATAAATTTTGCGCCGATAAAAAAGGACAAACCACATATTTGCTTATAAAATTTGTTTGCAACAAATGTTTTGTTTATTAAACAAATTATTTACATTCGGTGAATATTTATGCAATTTGTTTAAAAAAAAACGAAAAATCGCTTCCCTTACGTTTGTTTCGAATTTAATGCTGAGTATTTACAAAAAAAAACTTACAATCGGGTCAAAAGTAGGTCCTCTGGACGAATTTGACCGCGAAAATTCATTTCAGGACCACTGTGCGTGAGGGCGGGAAGGTAGGTAGTCACAGAAATAATTTTGGTCAAACTCTTAACCCTTTCCAGCGTCACGTGCGGGTCACATACCTTCCCATTTCCAACGACACGTGGGGTGCGGGAAGGAACCCTGTGACTGGTCACAGAAATAATGCGGACCACATACCTTTCCCTTCCCAACATCTCGTGGGGGCGGGAATGCTCCCCTGTAACTAGTCACAGAAATGATGTTGGTCAAACCCTTACTTTTTTCCAACGTCACGTGGGGACGGGGAGGCACTCTGCAACTGGTCACAGAAATAATGCTGGTCAAACCCTTACCTTTTGCCAACGTCACGTGGAGGGCAGGAAGGCAACTCTGTGACTGGTCACAGAAATATTGTGGCTCACATACCTTCTCCTTTTCGACGTCTCGTGGGGGGTGGGAAGGAACCTCTGTATTTCAGTTTAGTTCAGTTTTAATACGGGCGGGAAGCCCATGAAGAGCTCCCCTGGCGCTCAAGCTATGAAGCCTATTGTGCCACACCCTTACTTATTCACTGTCAGCAGTCGACTCCAGACCTCTTGACGATGCCCAGCATGTCGACCAATGATCGCGTTTTAATTTCCTCTGTTTCCATAAAATGGACCCGGAGGGTCTGTTTCCTGAGCCTAGCTAATGCCTGGCACGGGCATAATACATGCAGGGATGATTCGTCATCCCTGCCGCACCTCCTGCACTTCGTCGTGGGACTATACCCCGTTTTGTGCATATGATAATTCAAGTGATTGTGCTCTGTCAGGGTCTGTAACACTGTCCTTATGTTTCTCTTGGGTAAATCCAGGATTTCCCTGGCTCTCTCCATCGTATAGGTATACCCCATGATGGATTTCGTCTGACGACAACCCTCTGTTTGTTCCCGGTATTCCCTGTGTTTTCTTCGGATCCAGTTTTTAATGGCCATCCCGACACTGCAAGACGCTATTCGCAGTACCGGTTTCGGTCCTACGAATTCGCTCGCTGCGCCGCACTTTGTCAAATGGTCTGCCTTTTCGTTGCCCTTGATCTCTGTGTGACCAGGGACCCATATGAGAGCCACTTTTTTTCTGCAAGTTGGTTTAATGCCTTTTTGCATTCCCAACCCAGCTCTGATGTTATGTCTGGTTTCCCTATTGCAGTTTCTGCCGCTTGGCTGTCCGAACAGATCGTGATCTGTCTGCCAGGAGCGTTTTCATCTATTATTGTTTCAGCACAGCGAAGGACGGCCAGGAATTCCGCTTGAAAGACAGTAGCGTGTCGCCCAAGGGTTATCCCTATCTCTTTACCTCTCTTGCTGTCATAAATTGCTGCTCCTGACCCTCCCTTTCCCCTGGAGCCATCCATATACCAGATTTCCCCCTGGAGGAGCGGGTCACCATTTTCTTTCCACAGATCCCTGCTTGGATACAGACGCGGAAAGCTTTGGTGAAGTTGAAGCGTTCTGTTATTTTATCTTGCCTCTTCTGTAGAATCGGCAGTGCGCTGATATCACTCGAGAGTCTATTGTGTTTAGTCCCCGGAGTCCATCTATTTGCTCTTGCCAGGCAGTCCTCATTGCTCCAGTCAAACCCCTAAATGCTAGCGTTTGTAATCTTCGCAGCCTGTCCTGCATTGTTTCGAATTCCACCCGTGGACACCAGACCACGGCCTCATGTAGGAGCCTGAGTTTCAAGACAGCAGAATAGATCCATGCAAGCATATTAGGCCCTAGCTCCCACGCCAACCCAAAGGCTCTCCTGCTCATCCAAAAAGTCATGACAAATTTCCTGCATTGGGTCTCCAGACATGGCCGGATTAAGTAAAATAGAGCCCCTAGGCTATTTAGAAAAATGGCGCCCCGAGGCTACCCCCCGCCCCCCGGTTCTATTGAAATACTGAAATTGTATTTTTTTATTTGAAGAAAACGACGAAATTGATTTTTTTATTCGTTTCATTCTTACATAAATGTCGACTTGCTTCTGCAATATACCTAATAAATAAAATATAATTTAAATACATACATACGTATATACATAATATAAATATATACTATATAGATATAAATAACCAGTATTTTAAAACTATATAATGTACTTATCTTTCTCAGTTCAATATAAGCGATAACTGTGGAAAACAAATATTTCTCAAATGATGTTAATATTATTTAGCCATTATTTACTTTAATTTTGTAGTCTGGGACAGGTGAGTGACAAGACATTTTGCGTTCTTTTTTATTTATAATTTCTAAAGAAAGTCGTGTAAAATTGTCAAACTTTACTGAATTGTGCTTTTATATCAGAACTTTACTGACATAATCTTAGAAAAAATTTATTATTTTTGCAAATCACTCATGTATTTAAAATGGCAAATGACAACGCGCAATGAGAATATTTTAGGTAGCTATTTTTTTATTTGATTTGGTTTCATTTGATTTGATTTGATACATGGATTACATTTATACATGGACGACCTCAAACTCATTGTTTCCTCTAAAGAGGACCTTAAATTCCTTGTACAGGCAGTAAATAGGTATTCTAAAGCGATTGGCATGAGCTTCGGACTGGACAAGTTGTAACATTTCTCTTTTCTCGTATTGTATTTCTATCAATTGAATCCTAATGCTCTGAAATAATTTCACGGATTTTATATAATTCATGCTCCTAATTTATTTAATAGATGTGTCGCATATCGACTAGTTTCAATAATGTGAGTATTTATTGAAAATTAGTTGAGTTTGCTATTTACTGTGTCCTAATCAGCAGATGGTAATCGATTATTGACGTCGGTTCCAATCCTGGAAGGATATTGAAAATAGCCCTTACAATTCTATTGTTATATTAAACTAATAACGCAACCCTGGGAATTAGAATGGGTTCCCCTTGACCGATCAAGAACACAAATTTGGTATGATAAATTCACATGATATATAAGGGGCGTTATTTCTCAAGTGTACCCACTCAAAAAGTCGAAGTTGTCTGATCTAAGTTAAACTTAGGCAAAGTGTTGCTCTATTGGATAGTAGTATATGGGGAAAAAATTTTGTCATTCGAATAAGTATTGACCGAGGGGGAGGGGGTAAAAGTTTTGGGATTTTCGTGGATATCGTCTATTTCGGCAATTTTTAACTCTCCTAATAGCGAAAAAAAAAAATTTGTCTAGTACAGTTTCGATAGGGGTTTTCACGCCCTTTCGATTGGTGCTACGCATTTGATCGAAAAATGAATATTTGACCTTCAAAAATGAATGTCAAGAATAAATTTCACTTTTTTTGTAAAAACGACAGGTTTTTTTTTTTTTTTGTCTTAAAAGAAAGTCCAGGTTTTTTCCTATAAGACCATGTAGATAAGAAAGTGGGATTCAAATTTTTAATGTATGAAAATAAGCGTTGAGTACTCCGGTACGCTCGTGACACTAGCGCTAGAGCCCCGCAGCGCACCGTGATTACTTCATGGTATTGTTTTTTTTTCAAAAGTAATAATATATGCTAGTATATTTGAACGCTCTCTGCATTTTGCAGGGTTGAGACTGCCATTATTTAAATGCCTGCATTACGTTAACTGATGAATTTTGGAAAATCTAGTTATTGAATAAGAGGTCGGGTCGAAAAGGTGGTTTTATGGATGGAAAATTCAACTTCTCACACTTGCTCCAAAGTCTTGGAGTCGCAGACAACTAATGGTCGAATTCGAGACATCCGAACGACAAGCTAAAAATGCGAAAAAGTTAGTTGCCAACAATGGGATTTTAACTCTGCCTACGCCAAAAAGAGGAAAGCCTTTGAGTCTTGAAACTGAAGACCTCGTACCCAAATTTTATGAGCGTGACGACGTGAGTCGCTTAATGCCTGCAATGAAGGATTGCGTGTCTGTTCGAGTGAGTGACAAGAAAGTTCTCGATCAGAAAAGATTGATTTTGTGCAATTTAAATTAATTGTATGCCGAAATTGCCCGGGTATTACTGAAATTGAAGATAACTTGATTGAAGCTTTCGATGAGGAGGATTTGGGAGAAATCAAATTTGATTCTTGGCTGCAGACTGACAGATGTACTTTAAAGACGCTGATGCTGAATGTTGATGAATTTGTGAATGAGCTTTGTGAAGCGTTGCTGAAGCTAAGAACGCATCATTTCCTTGCTACAGAGCAGTCATTATTTTTCAAAAATCTAAAGATAACTTTGAAAAATGGTGAATTCGTTATCTCATTTGATTTCGCTGAGAACTATAAGTTTATGCTCCAAAACTCGGGGCAAGGATTCCACTGGAATGTTGATCAGGCCACAATATTCACAGTAGTTATTTATTATGTAAAAGATGGAGAACTCAAGCACAAAAGCATAGCAATCATATCAGACAATTTGAGTCATGACATTGTTACCGTTTATGAGTACCAGAAGATAATTCTGAATTATCTTAAGGCAAATTTTTCAGTCCAAAAGGTGTACTACGTCTCAGATGGAGCAGGTCAGCATTTTAAGAACAAGAGCAATTTTGCTAATATCCTAGCTCACAAGGCAGATTTCGGAATCCCAGCTGAGTGGCATTACAATCCTACCGCTCATGGTAAGGGTGCATGTGATGGCATAGGGGCGAATGTTAAACGAAATGCAGCAAGGTTTAGCCTACAGTGTTTCGCTGAAAATCGCATTCTAGATGCTTCATCTCTATTTCAGTGGGCAAAGAAGTACTGCAAGGAAACTGAAATCATTTTTAGTAGCAAGGAAGATCACGAAGCTACTGCTAAAGATCTGAAAAGCAGATTCGATGCTGCAGTCACAATCAAAGGGATTTTGCAATACCATGCATTCATACCTACTGAAGATGGGAGACTTCAATTGAAGAGATTTTCTTCAGCCACGGAATGCGACTACTTCCCAAAAGAGAAGAAACCAAAATTGGGAAAAAAAGTGAAAACAACTGTCACTAAGAAAACAAAAGGCGGAAAGGAAGGCAGATAGAAGACCAGACATCAGGAGAAAAAATCTCCAAGCTTCAATTTTACTTCATCCATTAAAACACTTTTTCGACCCGACCTCTTATTCAATAACTAGATTTTCCAAAATTCAAAATTTTTTCAAAATTCATCAGTGAACGTAATGCAGGCATTTAAATAATGGCAGTCTCAACCCTGCAAAATTCAGAGAGCGTTCAAATATACTAGCATATATTATTACTTTTGAAAAAAAACAATACCATGAAGGCACCACGGTGCGCTGCGGGGCTCTAGCGCCAGTGTCACGAGCATACCGGAGTACTCGACGCTTATTTATTTTATTTTGACTTTTATTTTTGAAGGTAAAATATTTATTTTTCGATAAAATGTTAAAATGTTAAAATGTTAAAAATGGCCGAAATACACGATATCCACGAAAATCGCAAAACTTTTACCCCCTTCCCCTCGGTCAATACTCATCCGAATGACAAAATTTTTTCCCCATATACTACTATCCAATAGCACAACACTTTGCCTAAGTTTAACTTAGATCAGACAACTTCGACTTTTTGAGTGGGTACACTTGAGAAATAACGACCCATAATTGTCTGAAGATCCATAATCGATAGTTGCAAGAGACTTGAGATAGAGAACTTCATTTCTCCGATCCATTTTCAAAGTTAGAATATATTAATCAATCTTTTTTTTTTAGGTAAAGTTGGGATCACTCAAGTGAGATGTCATTACGCAGGATTTGTTTTTGGTAATAATGCCTCTCTAGAAGATCAGTCAGACTCACTTTATTTAAGGGAATTATCGCCCTCATTTCTGCAAGAGAAAGCGAAAGATTCCGCACAGCAAGGTCTCCACTAAGTAGAGTGCAAAGCTGTAACGTGGATCATAGCTCGAATTAAAACAGGATTTCAAATTTAGCCCAAAATTCATTCGCACAGCGAGGTCTCCACAGAGTAGAGTACAAAGCTGTCACGAGATAAATTTTCTTTTGACTCAGATTTCATTTTAAAGAATTTATTTTCAGAAAGTGACTCAAAATAATAACTCCCTTCTTTTAGAATTTAAAAACATTGAGTCTCACACAGCGAGGTCTTCATAACAGAAGTGCAAAGCTGTCACGTAACTAATTGTCATTTTATTTTAATTTAGCCATATGATTTCTTGCTTAAATTCACAGAATTAGAAGAAAAAACTATGTCAGTCATCAAAAGCTACAAGAAAAAAAGGTTCTTGAACGACATATAGCCTCTTATTCTTTCGTAATCAAACGCGCTTTCTGGAGAGAACTTCTGGCTTGAAGTTCTCTGAATTCAGAGAGAGCTTCAAACGCTGCTCACCCTCTGGGATCCCAAATTGAATAGCACTCTCTAAGCCTTTCGACTGGCTTCGGGACCCGCGAAGACCCACGTTATCCCCACCATTTCCTATTAGCATGCGCGGAATGCGCGGAATTATCGATCGTTCAAAATTTGCGAAATCACCTTTAAGCGCGAGTTCATATTCGCGTTCAAAATTCACCGTTGAGTCAGGAGCTTATGAAATAAACTTTTTTTCTATTATCCAGAATATTTCATTTCACTTTCAAGAACTATTAAGGTTAAGACTGACCGTCTCGAAGTGTGCCTGCGTCCACCTACACCAAGGAAGACTAGACACTACACATCATCGCGTGACGATCAGGATGTTCAACTCATTGACGGAAATACCATTCAACATCTTGGTATTGGAGAAACATATACATATCTTGGAATACCGCAAGCGGAAACCCAAAATGTGCGTGTGTTAAAAACGGCCCTAGGTGAAAGGTATTGTTAAATTCTTAGAAAAATTTGGGCTTCCGAATTATCTGGAAAGAATAAGTTCGAGGCGACCAATATGCTGGCCGTTCCTGTACTGCTCTGCACGTTTGGTGCAGTAAAATGAAACGTCGATGAGTTGAAGCAACTTGAGACCGAAGCACACGCAAGATGATGACAAACCATCGAAGTCTTCATCCTAGATCTGCCGTACCTCGAATATGTCTCCCTCGAGATAAAGGGGGTAGAGGCTTGCTAAGCTCAGAGTGTCTTCATCGAAGAACGGTTCTGGCTATAGCCTGCTCAGTTCTAAATAGCACATATTCCCTTATGCGACTCGTACATCAACATGAAGTCGCCAATGCTGCGGCGTTTCTATATCGTGCCGCAGACGCAGATAGGGCCGCAGAGAAGCTTGGCGTCCCATTTGATTCCAGCGACACTACACATGGCCTAGCATCGATAACACCTCTGGTGTTCAAAAGCCGTGTACAGGAAGCAGAACATACGCTTCTACTAAGAGTACATGCTGACAATCCCCTTCATGGTAAATTCTACGGCATCATACGTAGAGAAGAGCTCTCGATGGGTCTGTCCAACATGTTTCTCAAGTGTGCTGGATTGAGATCAGAGATTGAGGGATTTCTTTTTGCCTGCCAAGACGGCGTTATAGACACCTTAGTTTGCCTCGAGCGCATAATGAATGTACCTGTAAGCGATGCCAACGGCCGAGCGTGCAAGCAAAAGCCAGAAAAACTTGGACATGTTCTCAGTCGATGCTCTGAATATTTAAGCTACGGGTATATAGAGAGACACAATGCGGCTCTAAAAGTGTTATATTACCATCTTAGGCACATCTATGGTGTTGATCTATTGCCCGTCTAACCACAAGCCCAGGGGGAACTCGAGTCCGTTGTGGAGAATGATCAGTGTAAGATCGACTGGAATTTCTCATTCTCCACCACTCAACGTGTCAGTGCTACAGAGCCTGATATTATACTCCAAGATCTGAAGAACAAGATCATTTACGTGATTGAATTCTCGGCACCAGCCGATGGTAATATCACAGCAAAGGAGGGAGAAAAACGGGCGAAATATCAAGCACTTCTTTTCGAGCTGAGTAGGCTGTGCTAAGGCTACAAAGTACATCTTGTAGTTCTCTTTATCGGCTGTTTTGAAGGTATGAAAGCTTCTGGAATCACTCCATCTGGTCTGTCAACACGGTTACTCTTAACATTCTATGAAGATTGGTAGCTCTAAAAAAAGTATCCAGAGGTGAAACATTCATCTCCAACTGTCAGGTATGCCGCGTAAGGTCATCCGCGGCTAGAGACCTAACTCCAAGGAACAGTGTTGCCGATGTTATCTCGCGTAAATTTCCCGCTCTTCCTTACCTTCTAGGATAGAAGGAGCAGAAGCGGATGACGTACATGTTCCAGTTGCTTCGAGATTGGTTGCTTTAAGGAACCATGATCGTAGCTTCCGAAGCCTACAACTTCTCTCATAATATAATATAATATAATATAATATAATATAATATAATATAATATAATATAATATAATATAATATAATATAATATAATATAATATAATATAATATAATATAATATA
>CAKNXH010059246.1:45810-69988 GCA_932178445.1 Andricus quercusramuli | reverse complement strand
TGCTTGTCGAGTAGCTCTTGGTGAAATTTTCCAACCTCTGCTTTCTTTACTTCGGCTTTTAGACGTGAAGCATCTAGATGGAGTAATGCACTTTCCTCACTTCTGATGTTAAAATTCAGGACATAAAAAACGGATCATACAAATGTTGACCAGGACATAGGGGGCCATTTAACTGTACCATTAATTTTGACCTTGAGGTCAATGTTCAAGGTCATTTCAAGGTCACGACGATTTTTTTAAATGATACCCCCCATTTTCGACTGCAGATTTGAATAGAGCGGAAAATTTTACGTCAAAAATGTACTATGGAAATTTTGTTTTTGTGACCTTCAAGAGGTCGAAAAACAAGGTCAAATGTACAAAAACGAACAGATGCCCTTTTTCTGAACTTTCATGGTTGTTTGGGTAAAGCAAACGTTTAAGATGCTTCAAAAAAGTCGATAAAATGTAAAAATGTGAACCACCTTGACCACCTTGTCAGCCGTGACCTTCAGGTCAATTTTCAAGGTCATTTAAAGGTCGAGACGATTTTTTGAAACAGAAATCCCTAATTTAGGCTGCGGACTTATAAGGAAAGGGAAATTGTACGTGAGAATTGGTATTTTAAAATCTTTCATTTCAACCTGCAGAAGGTCATATCAAGGTAAATTATTTAAAAAGCGCTTAGAAGCTTTTTTTCAATTTACTAGTTTTCTGGGCAATGTCATCCCTTTGGGGTGCTTGACGTCGTTGTTCCTGGGAAATGCTAAAAGTAAATGAAACTTCTGTAAAGAACGGCATCTTTTTTATTAAAAAAAAAATGACACTGACCTTCATAAACCTGGAAAATACACTTGAAGGTCAATTTAGTCAAGTTCGTCGAAATTTGTGCAACTTATCTTGTACTTGTCGAAGGAACCTTCAACGTTGAGATTGCCCAGAAAACCAGTGAATTAAAAAAAAGCTTCTCAAAACTTTTTAAATAATTGACCTTGATATGACCTTCTGCAGGTCAAAATAAAAGATTTTAAAATGCCAATTTTCGCGTACAATTTCCCGTTCTTTACAAGTCCAAAGTCTAAAATAGGGATTTCTATTTTTAAAAATTGTCTTCACCTTTAAATGACCTTGAAAATTGACCTGAAGGTCGTGGCTGACAAGGTGTTCAAGGTGGTTCACATTTTTACATTTTGTCAACTTTTTTAAAAGATCTTAAACGGTTGTTTTACCCAGAAAACAACATAAATTCAGAAAAAGGGCATCTGATCGTTTTTGTGCATTTGACCTTGTTTTTCGACCTCTTCAAGGTCACAAAAAAAAATTTCCATTGTACATTTTTGACGTAAAATTTTCCGCTCTATTCAAATCTGCAGTCGAAAATAGGGGTTATCATTTGAAAAAAAAACGTCGTGACCTTGAAATGACCTTGAACATTGACCTCAAGGTCAAAATAAATGGTACAGTTAAATGGCCCCCTATGTCCTGGTAAACTTTTGTATGATCCGTTTTTTATGTTGATGGGGTAGTATAGAAGATATTTGGGATTACAGATTAAAATGGGTCACCCTGTATATATGGCATTCTCCGTGAAATCAGCCACCCCCTCCTCACACTTTAATTTTTGAGATAAATGGACCCTATAGGGCTTAAAATTTTCGTCGAAGCTTCTACTCTTTAGTGCCGTATGGCACTTTATGATTTTCAAAATGGCGGACCAACAATGGCCACGACAAGAAAAAAACTGCTGAATTTAATCTCTTATTTTTGATCTGATTCTTACAAAAACAAAATTTTCACTCTTGCAATTCACTTTTCAAGTGTTTTTGGGGTCGCTGATTACGAATTTTCAATCAGTTTAAAAAAGTTCAATATGGCGAATCCAATATGGCCGCTGAAATGTATAAAAATCATTTTGTTTCATAGAAGTACAAGTTAGGTATGCAATAAAGTGTTTTCGTGGTCGCTGATTACGAATTTTGTATTCTTCTTCAAAGATTCCAAGATGGCGATTCCAATATGGCTGCCGAAATGTGTAAAAATCCTTTTATTTCATAAAAGTACGAGTTGGGTATGCAATAAAGGGTGTTTGTGGTCGCTGATTACGAATTCTGTATGACTTTTTAATAATTCAAAAATGGTGAATCTAAGATGGCGGCTTGAAAGTGTAAAAATCATTTTATTTCATTAAAGTACGAGTTGAGTATGCAATAAAGGGTTTTCGTGGTCGCTGATCACGAATTTTGTATAAGTTTACAAAAATTTCAAGATGACGAATGCGAAATGGCCGCTGAAAAGTGTAAAAATCATCTTATGTCATAAAAGTACGAGTTGCATATGCAATAAAGGATTTTCGGAGTCGCTGATTTCTGATTCAAGCTTCCATACATTTTTCAGTGCTACTAAAAGTATCCAGAAGATATAGCATTGATTTATGTGTTTATGTGCCGTCGGCATTAGCGTTACCCAATGTGCACCACTAGGAGGTTGCGCGATCGGTCTTGCACATCACTTGGCCCTGAAAAGGGCCGGTTTATATATTTGCAGTTTCTTATCTGATTGTTTTTACTTGTCTTCATACAATGACCATTTAATTCCATCCTTTTCCTTTAAATACCTTTTCATGTATACATACATACATGTATACATTTATTTTATCATGGTATTTCTTATCAAAGTAAAACACAATGATTTTTTAAAAATGATTTTCACTCCACTTAAAAAGTGCTTCAGATGTGAATATTGAATCCTTCGGCTTTCCGGTAAAACTTGCTCTGTGAGCTTCTCTTTTAAAGTTTGCATCAAGACCACCGTACGCACTCTTACTATGAGCAGTTGTAAAATAATGCCACTCAGCTTCAATATTAAAATCTTTCTTATGAAAAACCAAATTCGCAATCTTGAATCTATTTTTAAAGTATTGCGGAGCTCCGTCAGTTACGTAAATAATTTTTGTTCTAGAACTACATGAAATTCAAAAGAAAATGACCATGTGTGTGATCATCTTATTTTTCAAAGGCTAACGATGGAATAAAATGGTCAATGTACGGAGACAAGTAAAAACAATCAGATAAGAAGCTGCAAATATATCAAACGGCCCTTTTCAGGGCCAAGTGATGTACAAGACCGATTGCGCAACCTCCTCATGATGCACATTGGGTAACGCTAATGCCGACAACACATAAATTAATGCTATATCTTCTGGATACTTTGAGTAGCACTACAAAATGTATGGCAGCTTGAATCAGAAATCATCGACCCCGAAAACCCTTTTTTTGCATATGCAACTCGTACTTTTATGACATGAGATGATTTTTACACTTCTCAGCGGCCATCTTGCATTTGCCATCTTGACATTTTTTTTTTAAATAATTCAAAATTCGTATAATCAGCGATCACGAAAACTCTTTATTGCATACCCAACTCTTACTTTTATGACATAAAATGATTTTTACCCATTTCGGAAGCCGTATTGGATTCGCTATCTTGGAATTTTCAAAGAAGAATACAAAAGTCGTAATCAGCGACCACGAAAACCCTTTATTGCATACCTAACTTATACTTATAAGACACAAAATGATTTTTACACATTTCAGGGGCCATCTTGGATTCAACATATATACATTTTTTAGACTGATATAAAATTCGTTGTCAGCGACCGCAAAAACACGTGAAAAGTGAATTGCAAGAGTAAAAATTACGTTTTTGTAAGAATCAGATCAAAACTATGACTAAATTCAGCAGTTTTTTTTGTGGCGGCCATTGTTGGTCCGCCATTTTGGAAATCATAAAGTACCATACGGCACTAAAAAGTAGAAGCTTCGACGAAAAATTTAAGCTCCATAGGGTGTGTGCGTGAGTGTGTGTGTATGTGTGTGTTAGTATATGACCTGAGATCTCTCGTTCCCTTATTATTAATCCAAATTCCAGAAATTTAGAATATAACATTTTTTTTAAACTGTTATTTGATGAAAAAAATCAAATGAAGCTAGGGTAATAAGTAATAACAAAATATTGGGCTACCCTTCAGTAGTGATCCTTCCTCTTTATAATTCTGGCTTATGAATATTAAATAAGAAAATAAATATAAACCTGTAAAGCCTGTAAAAACATTGTCCAAATCTTGAGATAAATAACATCTAAGGAATTATTATTACTAGTAACTATGTAATCGTATAGCAAAATTTAATTATTAAAGTGAAAAATAACGACACGTTTTTGTTTATTGTTGGACTATAATATATAGGTAGCATAATATTAACCAGCAGATTAACAGTATTGTCTTCATGTCCCTCTGGATCTGCAATACGCATTCTATATGCATCAGTTTAGATTTTCAGAATATTGTTTTAACTCTGGCTAATTTGGATTACATATACCCAAATAACAAAATACGCGCACAGTGCGAGCGGTACCACTCGCACGCGTGCGGATTAATCCTGCACGCATGCCTTCACCGCGCCACGCAGATGCGTCGGCATATGCTACGCATATCGCTCGCACGTCGTGAAGGTCGCACGCGTGACGGTGAAAAGCGAGATTTATGCTTCTCGTAAAATTACGTTGTACAATGACACTGTACTACTTTGTACTTTAGGTATATCTTGGGAGTAATTGGAAAAAACACTCGCTTTTTCAAATTGTGTCAAGTATTAGAAAAATATAAAAACTAAAAATGCACCACTACTGAAATGGAGGTTATAAGCCTCGTAATTTCAGTAGCGATAAAAAGACAAGCTTGGACTTGTGAAAGTGAAAAAAAATCGCAGATCACAGAACGTGATAGAAACACTTCACACTGCACCATTTACAAATGATCATGAACGACCAACCCTAACCAATAGAAAGAAACGCCATGTTGAACTTTATTCCAAACAGTAGTAAATTATTGACATTTATTATTTCTAGAATAATAATTACATTATTATTATCAAAAAATAGGCTTATAATATGAGGCTTATAATGCGAGGCATATGCGTCGCACATACGTGCCTCTCGCATTGCGCGACGCATAAGTCTCGCACGTACATGCCTCTCACAAAATGCGACGCATATGCACCACATCCTGCACGCACCACGTGCCTCGCATGCCATGAGAGTAACGTGCCTCAAGCGATTGTTATCTGGGTAACTGTGATAAGTAAATCAGGTCTACCTACTTCACGATTGATAGTCATTGCATTTTGGTATATTTGATGCATATGCCTTGGACTACCTATGTGAGACGAAGGTAGTACAAACATATTCCCTTAATCGTTCTTTATTATGAAAATTACTTGAATTATTAAAAGCACTATTTTTAACATTATCCATTAATTCTTCATAGCATTCTACACGTAATTTTTGTTGATTAAATCGTATATAATTTAATCTAGTACTTTTAAATTATTATAAAAGCTTGGATTATACATTGTTGTTTGAAACGTCCATAATATAAAATGGGATTGAAATTATTAGTGATTCTAAACGCTAAACGATAAGAATAATATTGTAAAGCAGTTAACCTTTTTTCAATATTAAAATTTTGTTTAAAATTTGGACTCCAGCCTAAATCACCATTAGGGAACATAAAAGGAAATGTCATTGGATCCAAATGAAGAATACAAATTACTTATTAACATTTTAAATATGAAACAAAATTTTAAAGCAACTCAAGGAGAAAAAATTGAAGATCTTGGAAGTCTATATGATAATGGTGTAAATAGTTTAAAAAGTAATCTTAAAAAGATCTTGAATCTTTATTTTTAATATACTTTGAATATATTTTACATATATTTTGAATTGTTTTAGACAATTTCAGCATTGGTATAAAAGTTCAAAATCCAAGTCATATTACTGTCATTAATGAAGAATCAATGGAATCAAATCTTTTACTTTTAGGAGGACAACTTATTTGTCGCCATAGTTAAAATTTCAGTTAAAATTCCAGTATTTTATTTAATATTTTAACAACAAAATAATAAAACAATAATTTTTAGGTACATATATGAACCAATTAGTACAGTTTGTTTACACCTTGAGATGCTATATTGGTTACTTCCACGTAATGCAGGCCTGCCCAGATAGGGGAAAACTGTGGAATTGCCACATGCTCGAGTTCCACCTCCACTTCCCTCTTCTCAGGTCCAGAGGCTTGGGGAGTGGTCGCTCTCGTGAAGTTGAACGAGTCGAGGTCGGTGGTGGTGTTAAATTCCCATCTAGCATATGAGCAGTTTCCCCTATCTGGGCAGGCCTTATGTAGTGCATCTTGGATGTCACGTGTTTGAGAGGAGGGTAAGTATGCGCGTATGTCACCTGTTCGAGGGGGGTCAAAAATGGCGTATATCACATGGTCAGGGGAGGGGGGGGGGGGCCAAATAAGGGCGTATGTCACGTGTGGGTCAAGAACGGCATATGTCACATGGAGGTCAAAACGAGCGTATGTCACGTGGGAGTCAAAAAGAGCGGATGTCACGTAGAAGTCAAGAAGTGCGTATGTCACGTGGGGGTCAAGAAGGGCGTATTTCAAATGAGCTGGATTCTTGACACAACGGCGGCGAGATCTTTTTATAATATAGGAAGATAATGTGTGTGTGTCACTCAAGCGGTTACGACACATCTCTACAGACCATCCATTGTACACTCTAGGCCTGACTTCGTTCTGCAGAACTTCGAGAAACGAACTATATTCATGATCGACTTCTCGGCTTCGGCTGACTACAACACCACAGCCAAGGAGAAGGAAAAGGAGGAAAGGTATCGAGACCTTTCAAGTATGCTGCGGCAAATAACCCCAAAATATTCGGTTAAAATAATTGCCCTTATGATCGGTGCTCTCTGAGGTGCGAAGCTATCACTTATTCGCAACCTCGAAGCCTTACCCGCGTGCTAAAACATCCCGAGGTACTTGCGATCTAGATGCACGGCAGTCGCTCTCCGGGGGACCCTGTAGAGGTTATTTATCCAATTTTTATTTATACATACTTATATTGCTTTTAATCTTATTTAGAATCATATCCTAATTGATATATTGATTCTCTTTGGCAAAATGAACAATCATTCCTTCTTTATATGATGTTTTTCATTCTTAAACGTTTGACTTCAACTTACATAGACTGATATAAGAATATTTCAACAATATTCTCCAAAAATATTAATAGATACCTTCACATGGAATGTTTGCTATGTCCATCCTCGCTATGCAAATTTCTTTCTAAGATTAAATTTCTCTAAGATCAGACCGGAGGCATAAACATGAAATAACTACGCTTTCCCCCGAAGGTATGAAAACGATTATTTCTAGTCTTACCAAGGCCTGACCTGATTTGATTCCATGCCCGCTTAATACAATGAAGCTCGCGCTAAGCGCGGGTCTAGCCACTACAGTCAAAAGTCAGAGTAAACTTTAGGAAAGCAACTGCAAGCGATGAATTCAAAATTGGGATAGGCCAATCGAATAAATGAAAAACAGTGAGAGAGCGAACCATATGTCTATCGTGCGAGGGAATGGGGAAGGGTAATCTCAAAGATCAGGCCTCAGCAACACCAAAAATAATCGTTTTTATCCCTTCAGTGGAAAAACGTTGTTATTATTTCATTATTTTTATTATTTATTTCATAAATTAACCTTGTCCCATTACAAAAAGTCCATTATTAATACTTAAATTTCGTATAAGTAAGTTGCACCATTCTTTTAATTGACTAATGAACTGGTGAATCAGGAAATTTGAGAGAATTTCAGTATTCAGTAGGAAAATCAAATTGTACATCTTCAGCAGTATGATCCATGCCTTTATTTTTGCGTAATCTACACTATAATAAATGATTTCTTAAACTGATTTGAAAAAATATGTATTTTCGTATTTAATCAGAGTGTCTAGCAAATGCAGGCATCCACATGAAAAGGGCCCTTACGCCTGGTTCACATTTAGACGACATTCGTGTTTTTCTGAGTCAAGGTCAAAATGATTAATTTCGGGTTTGAGTGAGGGATGATACTAGAACCTATACTGAATCTATTGACACAATATACTCATGTCCCAAAAGCAACCGGAATTAGGTATATTTCATGTTGAAAGAAAAAGTATAACACGTCCGCTTATGGCACTTACCAATTTTAGATGCATATTATTCGAAAAACGGTAAGGACCCTTTTCATGCGGATGTCTACAAATAATTAAATAACGGTTTGCTACGTGTAAAAAATGAGGCAGCATAAATAAACAAATTCCCAATTTTTTCTGAAAATAATTGTCGTGACTGTCCCATGAGAGGTAGAATACACCCTGTCCAATAACATTTTAAATTGAAATATTCATTATTAAATTATTAACATTATTAAATAATATATATATATATGTAAATAAATATATAATTGTATTCGCCGTTCTATTTTATTAAATAATATAATATCATATATAATTAAAAAAAAGAGTTAAACAACCACCGCAGGGGCCCACTAAGAGCAACAGCCCACTAAAAAATGTCAATAGCCCGCAGTAGAACCGCGGTAAAACACACCTATGGCCACGTCTCACAACCGTGAGATGGGTGGTCACAGGGCACGACGAAATCACAATGACAGGCCGGCGAAAACCTCGTGTGTCTTGAGGACACAAAGCGACCCAAGGATGACAGCTTTCTGCATCCATCTCGCAAGTGCCTTAGCATATTTTTGGCAAGCGGGTATGGCTTTAAGGTTACGAACCTATGATAGTTGCGCACCTCCGAGAGCACCTATCACAAGGACAATTACTCGCACCGAATATTTGGGGTACAGTTGTTGCAGCTCTCTTTTAAGGTCTTGATACCTCTTCTCTTTTTCTTTCTCCTTTGCAGTGATGCTGTATTCGGAAGAAACCAAGAATGCCTCAAGTGCGCAACGGAGACTGCTGCCCAAAAATCGTAGTTCCAGAAAATTTGGCACTTCTCGTTTCGGACAATTGACTCTATATCCCTTGGAGCGTTTGGCAGGGCAGGGTCGCGAACAAACCCGAAAGAGCGACAAAGATGGTAATGAAGTACTCTTAGGGCCGTATTATGTGCATGACACTATCACCGGGAACTTCTTGATATAATATGCGGTCACGGTATGCTAAGGTGGAAATGACACCGTCCTGGCGTTTCGAAAATAAAACCCTCTGTACCTGAATTGACTCCTGATGATTTAAGGAAAGCAAAAGATTGCTCCTTCGACAAGGACTGTTTTTCTACATTTCTGTGAAAGTTTCCGTGCATATGCTAGTCGAGTAGCTCTTGGTGAAACTTTCCAACCTCTGCTTTCTTTACTTCGGCTTTTAGACGTGAAGCATCTAGATGGAGTAATGCACTTTCCTCACTTCTGATGTTAAAATTCAGGCCAAGGGTCTCGGCCGCTTACTCCGCGGCTTTGTAAAGGAACGCTCCTTCGCCAATCATCTCGTGGTTCATGACCAACTTTAGGAGAGAATCTCTGCCATTCGCAACGATGTAAGCTGTACTTAGAACAATCCGGTTATGAAGAAAAAGGAGATTTAAAAGTCCGCCTCCGCCTTGACGGTGTGAAATGTATAATCGCGGAACTGACGAATTGATATGCAAGCTTTTGTGCATATGCATGATCTTACGTGTGGTGACATCAAGGGCCTTCAGCTCGTTCTTCGTCCATTGAACCACCCCAAACGAGTAGAGTAGAAGCGGAAGGCAACGATTTTAGTCGCAGATACCTTGTTCAACGCCGACAGATTGGAAGACCAAATCTGTCGAAGAAGATGCTTGTATCTGCTTCGGAGAGACTCCTTCACTCACGTTAGGTCCTGAATGCGGATTTGAGGCACGCCCAGGTATGTATAGGTCTCTTCAGTATTAAAATGTCTAATAACACTTTTATCCACAAGCTCAGGGTCCTTGCGAACGCCAGTAATCTTTCCTTTCTTCAGATGAATTGTGGCACACTTGTACAAACCAAAGTCTATCCCAATCTCTCCTGTGTAGTTCTTGACGATATTTATAGCAGTTTGAAGTTTGCTTTCATCAGAGGCATAGATCTTCAGATCATCCATATAAAATACATGAGTGACCTTATGCTCACGCTGATTAGTGACGTCACAGAGGTATCCAGGAGAATTTCGTAGTGCGACAGATAGAGGCAAAAGTGTGATGCAAAAAAGCAAAGGGCTCATGGTATCACCTTGAAAGACGCCCCTCTGGAAGGTGAGGTTGTTCGTTGTCAGACAATGATTATTAGATGAGATGGTAAATCTAGTTTTCCAAAGAGGCATCAATCTCTCTATGCATCTCACTATGTGTGGATGTACCTGCAAGCTTTCCAACAGACAGATGATGAGTCTATGAGAGGTTGAATCGAAAGCTTTCCGGTAGTCAATCCAGGCCATTGACAGGACGCGCTGATGGGCTGCAGCGTCGATACAGACACACCTGTCAATTAGCAGCTTCTCTCGACAGCCTACTACACCTTTTTTCGAGCTACGTTATTCGTACATCTTTAGCCATACAGGCTCCATTCAAAACATTCCTGTTGTTTAGGACGGCTGTAAAGGTCTTAAACAGTGTATTAAAACAAGTTATTGGCCTGTAATTCTCTGGTTTGGACAATTTGCCTTTTTTCGGTAGGAGTATAGTGCGCCCTAACACCAGCCACTGCGGAATGGGTGTCTCCGACTTTAAATATAACGTGAATATGCGGGAAAAATGTTGGTGTATGAAAGTAAACTTCTTCCAACAAAAGTTCTTGATACAATCTGGTCCAGCAGCGGAAAAATTCTTCGTGCCTCTAAGTGCTTTTTTTACCTCTTCGGCAGTGACTGATGGACACTCCTCCTCCGATTTTATGAGGCTGTTGCAAAACTCCTTGAAGCAGATGATATTGTCAGTATCTTCTTTCAACTCTAGTGTTTTCGGGATCTTGTACACCTCTCTCCAAAAAGTCGCTACCTCCTTGGGCTTGGGTGGATTTTTTACAAAAACGGAGCGACCGCTGAAAAGGCGTGATGGGTCAGCGAGAAACTGTTGATTCTCCCTGATCCATCTCTCCCTCTTCTGTATTCCCCTTCTTGCGTTAGATAACAGCCGTATTTGTCAACAATATGCTGCTTGATTGTCAGCAGCTTTGACTTGCTTAGTGTATGATTCAAGGTCCTTAGTTCTTGGGCGAACTTTCGAACCCTTTCCGTAAACGGTCTACCAGATGTTATGTAGTCAATCACACATTGAACACGGGACGCATTCTGTTTTGACCATCCAATTTTCTTGTTCAGTTGATGCAAGCGTCTTCTGGTCTTTTGATCCATCGTCGGTTTTAGCCTTCGATTTGAATCAGCCAAAGCTCTTGCAGCACCATAAACTGAGCAATTGACGGTCCAGATGTCGGACTCTTGCGAGATATCTCCACGAAGGAAGGCATCCATTTCAGCTAGATCTTGGGGCTTAAGAGGAACTTGCATGTTGATGTTCCTCCTTCTACTAAAATTGCGATCATCTTTCAGAAGGTGCCTGCTTTCTGCGGTTGGTCTTAATGTCGCTTCATCTTCGTATGCAGCTTGATCAAGCAGCGGTTGGGGATGCGCTCCGAGCACATATCCATTTTTCCGGAGGTAGTCGGCTTGATTTCGCAAAGATTGATGCGAGACGTGCTGAAGCTCTGGGTGTTTCTGGCACCACAAAGTGTGACTACGCGCCATAAAGCCTCTGCGAACAGGGATAATGCTGGCATCGTAGCAGTCTAGCACGTTATTCTTAAGTTGATCCGTCCACTCATTGTGGGCGTTTCGCCGGTTTTTCGTCGTGTTTTCATCTAAATTATTTTCAACACCCCGAACTCTAGGATGATCTGCATTGTTTGCCGACCCATTGTCGGGTGCTCTGCGCGTTCAATCGTTTTGAAACACATCTGCAACATTTGGTATTTGGTGGTGTAGAGCCCCGCGTGCAAGGATAAAGCTGGTACTCTGAGAGATCGCCCGGTATCTCAGGTCACCGTTTGAGACACCTCACCCAGGTGCCATTCAGCTTTTGGCACGGTTCTTAAGCCTTCGCTTAGGGGTTATTCCTTCGGGACCATTCTGGACAATTGTCCGCGACTGCTTATTAATTATTATAACCATATTTAGCAGAAACCCTTGGAATAGGGACCCTCTATCCGCAACCCGAGGACGCGTTCGGTGGCTTTGTCATAGGCCCTTCGGTTCTATTCCAAAGGAACTTATAGACTTTTCAGGAACATTAAAACAAACTAACAAATTTAATAAAAAACTGAAAGCAAAAACTGTGTGTTCAGGATAAAAATATTCAAATACAATTCTTAATTTAGATACTGTTTTGCTCTTTTGTGTTTCACTTGTTGGTTTTTTACAGTAAAGAGCAAATAGGATATTTCGATACGAGCAGCCAAACGGGCGTTTTGGTCACTGCGAGTATGAAGGCGCCGCGTGAACCCGAAGCGAGGCGGAAGCCGAAGCCGAGCCTCGGGTTCACGCAGCTCCTTCACACGAGCAGTGACCAAATAGCCCGTGAGGACTCGAGTATCGAACACTATTTTTCTTTAAAGAATACTATGCAAAACCCGAGATATGTAGACTTGACGAAAAGTTGGGTGGTGGGGCAAAGCCCCAGCGGGGCCGAGGGGCAGAGCCCCCGCGGGGGGTTCGGGGGGCGGAGCTCCCGCAAGGAACAAAATAACTCCCAAAATGTTTATCTTTCCTGAAAATAACACAATGTTGTCTGCTTCCTCTATCATTTTTTGTAGGTCATCAAAACTTGCAATGCTGTCTTCGTCAGCGAAATCCATTTCTATGATTTTTTGCCGTTTGCACCTTAGCTTGTAATAAACTCTTTAAACTCTTCATGCAACGAATTACTTGAATGAAAATAAACGAAAACAAACGTCAGGCACGAAATAAACCCAACCTCACCCAAAATGATGTACAAATAGTAACCGCTTACGACGCTAGATGGCAAGCGGTGGCCAAAACGTAGTAGCCGTTTACGACGCTAGATGGCAACCGGTTGCCAAAATATTTTGGTAACCGTGGAGACCATTTTGCTAACCGGTGACAGCGTTTTGGTCATCGGTGTTGGGAACTTTGCTCATTGCTTTCGCGCACAGTGCGGAATCGGCCATTTTGGATGTCTGTAAACGATGGGCAAACGAGGGTTTTGCATGTATGTATAAAGAAAAAGAAATTGATATGAGGTACTGATTCTTCAAGTATATAATAGCTATCTGACCCTCTCAGATACTACAAAGCAGAAACATACGTTTAATTAATGAACATATTACAATACATCTTATACTTGGATAGATCAGTAGACTTGGTCGAGCCTCACCGCCAAATAAGAAGGCGAACCAGCCGGAGGTACTATTCTGAAAATATCGCGTTCCCTATAGCTTATACACAAAGAAAACGTTTACCCGATCTATAGATTGCATTGTTCAAGAGAAACTGAAATGGTTAATGTGCGATATCTCGGAGAAAAAAAATCGGTTAGGGATGATAAAAATGGAAATGGAAAATAAAAATGTTTAATAAACGACGGCGTTAGCAGTTTTTAGAAAAGAAATTGCTGATTGTGTTATATTACCTCAAATATGGCGAAAAATAGCCATCTTTGCACCTTCAGGTTAGGATATCTCAAAAACCTGACGTATAGGAAAAATTTGGATAACGGATTCAGTTTTAGGATACCAAAATCCTTCGGAGTCACATAGTCCGGTCTTTGGGTACAAAAAAGATGACATTTCCGTCGGCCTGTGTTACTTTAAGGGGGGGGTTTCACTTTTGAAAAATCGATTTTTTTTCGTCTTTTCTTATAGTTAAACATTTCAAGAATATATTCCCAAAATTTGAAGTCGATTAGAGCAAAACTCTCGAAGTTATTGACTAGTTAGTCTCCTCTCCTCTAAAACTGTAGCTCCGACAGCTGAGGGCGGTCAGAAAGGCAGCGCGCCTACACTGTATAAAACATTATACAAAATAACATATATATACTATATATAGTGCACATTACATATATATACTATATATAGTGTACATTACATATATATATATACTATATGTAGTTTACATTACATATATTATATACATACACTACGTTATAATAAAAAAAAGACGAGCGTCAGTTTGTAGTTGTTCGCTTGATCTCAGTGATTGTATAATTCCGTCAAGATATTTTCTGTTAGAAAATGCCGAGAATATCTAAAGTTTCGAGAGATGACCGAACAGGTATAAGAAATTATTTGGCCAGACCGAAAAAAGGCCTAATCCAAAAAAACAAAATGAGAATAAAGCTAATACGAAGAGCGCATCCTTGAAAAAAATAAAGTTGGATACCAGTGCGAGCGTGCCGGAAAACGTTGAAAAACATTATAGAATAATCGATTTTTTGCTTGTTTTCTCAACAATTTCAAGTTTGGTCAAATGTGCTCAGTGTGATGGCTTAATTCAATTCAAAAGTTGCAAAAAAGAAGGGCTTGGATTTCAAATTTAGGTAAAATGTGCCAAATGCGATCCACGCTACATACCATCGAGTGAGAAAACTGGTCATCGCTACGAAATCAACACTCGATTTGCTTTCGTAATGCGTACATTAGGTTTGGGTTTAGCAGGCTGCAATAAGTTTTGCGGTCTAATGGACATTGCAAGTGATTTTTTATCCAAACCGTCTTATTTGGATACTATGGAGTCGATTTGCTCCTACGTCAAAACGACTGCTGAAAAGTTTCTCCTTTCCGCCGCAGACGAAGAAAAACAGAAAACAAATGCAAATTCGAAGTCTGATACTTTAACCGTTTCTGGCGATGGCACGTGGCAGAAGCAAGGCTTCAGCTCCTTGTTTGGCGTCACTTCCTTGATTGGTTATTGGACTGGAAAAGTTATCGATATTTTCATAAGTAGTTTGCATTGTCAGCTTTGCACATTATGGGAAAAAAAGTTGAATACTGCTGAATTTGAAGAGTGGCACCAAAAACACGATGATAATGGTGAATGTCAAGCCAATCACACCGGACCATCAGGTAACATGGAAGTAGGCGCAGTCATCGAAATGTTTTGCCGTTCAGAGGAAAAGTATGGAACAAAGATCAGCAACTATGTTGGAGACGGCGATAGCAAAACTTACGGCAATCTAGTACAAGCGAATCCTTACGGTGAAAATTTCACTATAAATAAGAAAGAATGTGTAGGTCACGTGTAAAAGAGAATGGGAAGACGTCTACGTGATCTGGTAAAAAATACTACTGAAGATAAAGTTGTGAAAACAGGAAAAAATGCAGGTAGAACACGGCAAAGTAAATTACTCGGCGGCAAAGGAAAACTCACCGGAAAAGTCATCGATAATTTGAGTCGATACTACGGAGCAGCAATTGTGATTCGATACAAAAAATGAAAAATTCCATCTGGGCAACGTACTACCACCAGCAGTCGACAGACAATAACCCTCAACACGACAAATACCCAGGCGGCGAGAACTCGTGGTGTCCGTATCAAAAAGCTCTGGCCACAACAGGAGTGGAAAATTTTAAACACAATCACACTCCACTTCCAGAAGATGTTATACAAGCGATCAAACCGATTTACGAAGATCTAAGTAAGGACGAACTTCTGGAAAGGTGTCTTGGAGGTTTTACCCAAAATTCCAACGAAAGTTAAAACCAGCTAATTTGGAGGATTGCGCCGAAAAAATTATCTGGCAGCAGAAAAATGGTTGAATTTGCATCCTACGTAGCTGCATGTACTTTCAACGGAGGTGCTGGTGCTTTTCTCACCTTTCTGTCAGATATGAACGTCAGCGTTGGGCCGAGCGCTCATGAATATGCAAGATTGGCGGACGGCTGTCGCATCAACAGGGCCGAGGTACAAGCTCAGCAGCAGAGCAAAGAAGCCAAAATCAGGCGAAGACTTGAGAAAAAAGAAGCTGAAGACATCGAAGCTGCTGCAGGGAGCCTTCTCTATGGAGCTGGAATCGATGATTCAGTGTAAGTTGAAAAAAAAAACATTTTTTCACTTTTTTAGGTATTAAAACTTCAAACGCATTTTTCTCAAAACCACTTTTCAAAAGTTCGTGATCACTGCCATTTGAAAACTACATCATCGATTCATTTCAAATTTGGTACACACTTTCTACATATAAAATACCTCCCCCCAACGTTCAGTTTTAGAAATTTTGTTTACATTAAGGGGCTTTTCTACTAACAAAATGGCGAAATTTTTCGTAAAAAATAGCAGTTTTCACTTCAAATGACCACCACAAATTTTTAAATCAAAAAAATAATAATCAAAGAACGTTGAGGGTAGGTGTTATTGCTACTTGAACTAAATTTTAATGGATTTCGATTTCAGATAATTTTCGGCTGAGATACAGTGATCACCGCAAATCGTGTATTTCTAAAGACGTTCTTGGAAGATCTCCGTCACCGGCTTGTTTGTCGATATATTCGCATAAAAAAATCTCACAATGTCGTTGAAACTATACTCAATAATGTACAGAAGGTTTTAATGAATTTGCTTAATCCATATTTATAAAAAAAATTCACAAAAAATGTGTTTTTTTCACGCTAAACCCCTTACCCCCCCCCCCCACCCCTTAATGAGTTATATAATCAAGATAATAGTAACCTAAAGTTTGATTCAGTGAGACTGGAACCATTTAACTATCAGCAATTGAGAATAATTTTTCAAATGCATTTCTATTTTGAATGGAATAACTTAAAAAATGAACAAATTTTGAAACAAAAAATTACATGGTTAAATTTTCATTAAAATTAATTAATTCTTAACCCAAAGAAAAAAGAATTTTCAACAAAATAGTTGAATTTTAAAGAAAATAAATAAATTTGTAACAAAGTCCTTAAACTTTCGACCAAGTACTTGCATTTTGTATAAAATAGTTCAATTTTCTATCAAAAAATTAGAAGTTTCCATAAAACAGTTAAATTTATAACCAAAAAGTTCATTTTTAATCCAAACTGATTAATTTTTGTGAACAAAAGAAGACGACTTTTCAAGAAAATTATTTAATTTTCAAGAAAATAGTTACATTTACTACCAAAACCACATAGCACTCTTGCCGAAAAAACCAGATCTGTCCTAGGTTTTTTCGGGGAAAGCATAGGTGGTCTAAAGCTGGGACGGAAAAGGAAACAAATTTTCAAAGTAATAATGGAATTTTTAACGAAATATATGAATTTTCAACAAAGCATACTTCAACATTCGAACAAATACTTGCATTTTGTATGGGATATTTCAATTTTCGACAAAATATACAAATTTTCTATTAAGCAGTTGAATTTTCAACAGAAAAGTTAATTTTCAATCCGAACAAATTAATTTTTTTGAATAAAAGGAGACGAGTTTTCAAGAAAATAAATAAATTTTTAGTAACTTAGTTATATTTTCAAACAAAGGAATGCAATTCTTACACAGAAATGAGAATTTTCAAGGTATACAAGACAAAATTTACTACGAATTTAGAATGTGAACTACTGTACACAAAAATTCATTGTATTGATATATTTATGTTGAAAAAAATGATATACTTCAAGAAGAAAATAATTTACATTACAGTAAATAATTCAAAATTAAAAGAGTGAAATCCCTCAAAACACACCCTCGAAAGACACGAGGGTAAAAAACGCCGCCAAATAATACATTTTTATTAGCAATTTTTATTCAATTTGTTATTTATAGATTATAATATTTTAATTATTCGTGCCCCAGAAGTGAAATATCTTAAATTATAATAATAATACGAATTACAGAATTTGTAACTACAAATATTGCTTGAAAATGCACATATGTTACGTTTCAAAGCAAGGTACAATAATGTGAAAATAATTTTGCAACGAAATTAAAAATATCTTTTCAATTACTTAGTAATTAACATTGTACAGTCTTATAGAATGGAACTTCAAATAACACATTTTGATTCAAAATAGAAAAGCATTAAAAGAATTATTCTCAATTACTTATAGTTAAATGGTTCTACAGTCTCCCTGAATTAATCTTTAGGTTACTATTATTTTGATTATATTATTCATTAAAATAATTATTATCTAATATGGGGTGCATTTCAACTATTATTAGAATGTGAAAAAAAATTATTTTAATTGAATATCAGTTCACTTATAGTGTCCATTAAAATTAAATGTACAATAATATACAATCTTAATATGCAATCTTTGATAGTAACATAACCAATAAAATGAAGGGATCAAAGTTATGAAGAAGCTTGGTTGCTCGTAACATACCGTATCCCGGCCCCCTATCGAGAATGTTCTAGGAAGAAGGCAGAGAAGTCACCACAGCTCTTCCTACACTTTGGGGTGGAGAAAAACACGAATCACGAACTTTCACAACAACATTCCAACCATATAAGCTACATAAGTCCTTAACATATTCATATCAACGGATATACAGTAAACTTTTTTTTATTTTAAAGATCGCTTATTTTAAAGTTTACTTAGTTTAACACCCCTACACGCACTTATTTTAAGTTGCGCAGTTTCGTCACCTCCCACCATGGTCCCTGTACGGTCACCCTCGTGAAAAGAAAGACCAACTTTAGATCACAGTATAGGCAGGTATATTCTTGTCCCGGCAATTTGAACCCCCAATATCCCATCATTATTAGGCTCATCACGAGTCATAGATTGTAAAGGAGGCGCTCTTTCTTGTAAGTTTCAACAGAAAGAGATGACGAGATGGAGGGAGGGACAGAGTTCCATAAATATAACGGCAACTGGTTGAAGCCTTCTAGATCTCGTAAATAATAATAAATCATCCCAGGTTCTTTGGGACTTTTAGGTATAGCTAGTCTGTTCATACAGACAGCTATCCTTATTTAACAGAGAGAGTGGTGTCTATTTCAATGCCCTAAAATTGATGCAGGTATAGGCTGAAAGGTAAAAGACCGGGAAAAGACCAAACGTGGTTTGAAACTGGTCTAAATGTGATCTAAAGTTGGTCTTTCTTTTCACGAGGGCACGCCCGCGGCAGTGGCTGACCAATGAAAAAAAGTTGCCCGAAGAGCGGGAAGACTTGAATTGAGTATTTTTTCACGACGTCATGGGAATACGTCTCAAGACGTTTTCGAGAAAATATGCTAAACGTAAAAGTAAATCAGATCAATTTGGTCCGATCCGGGTACTCTCACCTAAAATTTCGGATAGTTGATTGTATTTCGCGAAACACTTGAAAAATATTACTATCGAGCCCTTTATAACGTACCTTTGTGTTTAGAATAAAAACTCATATGCAGTCCAAAAACGCGTGTACTATGCTAACCTTCCTGCCGGCTGCCATTTCCACGTCTAGCTTAGCATGGCCGTGCAGCCATGCTGGAAAACTCACTATTCCGATAAATATTTGAGTCGTTTTTTGATCTATTATATTGAGTTTTAGTTGGCCAAGACTTTTTCAATTGCGAAAATCGGGACCATCTTGACCGTTTCGAATTGGAATACATAATATTGCGCAATATACTAGATGGGTATTCGCGCACACGGCCCTTCCGAGGCGAGAATCGCAACCGTCGCTCGCAAGCGCAGCGATACAGGCCGGGGCAGCCAATGAACGTCGTTGATAAAAATAAACTGCCGAATCGCGGTATACGTGGGGGCCCCTCCAGCCTTAAAATAATTGGTCGGGTACGTTTCAAGGACCTTAAAATAAAAGAAAGTTTACTATATATATATATATATATATCGGTTTCGATTCCTCTGGAATAGTATCGACGGGCGTATTGACAAAGGCACCGGACGCGTCCTCGGGTTGCGCATAGAGGGTCCCTGTACCAAGGGTTTCTGCAGAATATGGTTACAATAATTAATAAGCAGTCGCGTAAAATTGTCCAGGGATGGTCCCGAAGGAATAACCCCTGAGCGAAGGCCTAAGAACCGTGCCGAAAGCTGAATGGCACCTGGGTGAGGTGTCTCAAACGGTGACCTGAGATACCGGGCAACCTCTCAGAGTACCAGCCTTATCCTTGCACGCGGGGCTCTACAAGGATGGACGAACCCTTTCCCTAGCTGCTCGTGGCAACAACAATGAAACCAGCAAAACACCAAAATGTTGCAGATGTGGTTCAAGACGATTGAACGCGCAGAGCACCCGACAATGGGTCGGCAAACAATGCCGATCATCCCAGAGTTCGGGTTGTTGAAAATAATTTAGATGGAAACACAACGACGAACCGGCGAAACGCCCACAATGAGTGGACGGATCAACTTAAGAATGACGTTCTAGACTGCTACGATGCCAGCATTATCCCTGTTCGCGGAGGCTTTATGGCGCGTATGCACGCTAGGGTGGTCCAAAAATGCATTGGAAAAATTTTTTTCTTTAATTTTTATCGGGACACCCCCCAAATTTGTTCGAATCCGCACAAAAATAAATGCGTTAAAAAAAAAAAAAAAATGATATTTAGGGGAGGCACAAGCCCTATGAAGTTTAACATGTATTTCCCATAAGAAAAAAAGACGTTTTTGTAAATCTTATTCAGAATCCTCAATATTATCTCAAGCGAGTTGGAACTCAACATTTCTCTTGACAATTAGCCATAGAATACGAATAAAATATCACTTTTCAGATATCACCCCCATAAGTCTGCTTTATAGGGTCCCAAAGAAACCACATAAGAGAAAAAATGGATTTTGCGAGTTTTTGGCGCTAATTATGATTTATTTGCGTTTTTTTAATGCGAATTATTTCTAATACATAAAATATGACTTTATACTGGAAATTATATATTTTAATGAATTGTTTAAACAATTTATTATTGTTTTTAGCAATTTTCTCATAGAATGTAGTTAGAAAGACGCGGTTTTTTCACCAATTTTCCATTTGTTGTCCAATTTTCAATTAGAAGGAAGTGATAGTTCATCAATGTTAACAATAGTGATTGTTTAAACAATTTATTATAATTATTATTAATATTATATTTGAATAATGCTAGAAAGATGCGGATTTTTTTTTGATTCTGGATTTTTGTCCACTTTTCATTCGGAGTGAAGTAATAATGAATTCAAGTTAACAAAATAATTGTTGAAACAATTTATTATACTTATTAATAATATTATAATTGAATAATGCTAGAAAGATGCGTTTTTTTTTAAATTTCTGGCTTTTTGTCCAATTTTCATCTGTAGTGAAGTAATAATGAATTCAAGTTAACAAAATAATTGTTTAAACAATTTATTTTAATTATTAATAATATTATATTTGAATAATGCTGAAAAGATGCGGTTTTTTCCCTAGTTTTTTGTCCACTTTTCATTCGGAGTGAAGTAATAATGAATTCAAGTTAACAAAATAATTGTTTAAACAATTTATTATACTTATTAATAATATTATAATTGAATAATGCTAGAAAGATGCGTTTTTTTAAATTTCTGGCTTTTTGTTTAATTTTCATTTAGAGTGAAGTAATAATGAATTCAAGTTAACAAAATAATTGTTCAAGCAATTTATTCTCATTGTTGATAATATTCTCTTTGCTTAATTGGTAGAATGTTGCGGTTTTTTCTGAAATTTTGAACTGTTTGTTAATTTTTCATTAGGCGTGACTTAATAATTAATTAGATTGAACAAAAATAATTGTTCAAACAACTTATTATTGTTTATGACTATCTTCATCTATATCAATTGCGCCTTATAGTTGCAGTTTTTAATATTGATTTCTGCCTTTCGTGTAAAATAGCTTTTTTTCTTTAAATCAATTTTGTTTAAGCATTGTGGAAAGAGCAAAAATAATTCACTTAAACCAACAATACATTTCGGAAAATCATTTTTGTTGTGGTTGACTTATTACTTGATCATAAATGAAAAGGCGATGCAAAGTGAAAGATTTTAGAAAAAACCGCCACTTTCTAGCACTTATCTAAGAAAAGTTAGTTATGAACAATATTAAATTGTTTGAACAACTTTTTTGTTCAATTTAATTAATTATTACCTCTCTAAGTGAAAAAAGGACATAAAGGTGAAAATTGCCGGAAAACCGCAACTATCAGGCGCAATTGATATAGATGAAGATAGTCATAAACAATAATAATTTGTTTAAACAATTATTTTTGCTAAATCTGATTTAATAATTATCAAGTCACGCCTAATAGAAAATAGACAAACAGTGGAAAATTTTAGAAAAAACCGCAACATTCTACCAATTAAGCAGAGAGAATACTATCAACAATGATAATAAATTGTTTACACAATTATTTTGTTAACTTGAATTCATTATCACTTCACTCCAAATGAAAATTAAACAAAAAGCCAGAAATTAAAAAAAAATCGCATCTTTCTAGCATTATTCAAATATAATATTATTAATGATTATAATAAATTGTTTAAACAATCACTATTGTTAACATTGATGAACTATCACTAACCTTTAGTTGAAAATTCGACAACAAATAGAAAATTTGTGAAAAAACCGCGTCTTTCTAACAACATTCTATGAAAAAATTGCTAAAAACAATAATAAATTGTTTAAACAATTCATAAAATATATAATTTTCAGTATAAAGTCATATTTTATATATTAGAAACAATTCGCATTAAAAAAAACGCAAAAAATCATAATTAGCGTTATGGGGGCGATGTTTGAAAAGTGATATTTTATTCGTATTCTATAGCTAATTGTGAAGAGAAATTTTGAGTTTCAACTCGATTGAGATAATATTGAGGATTCTGAATAAGATTTACAAAAACGTATTTTTTTCTCATGGGAAATATAGTCCAAGATCCCACTGCATTTTTAGTGAAGTGATACGCCAGCAGGATAAAAGTTGCTGGAGATGAAACGTTAGACCTAGACGATCAAGGAATGGCCCACCTGCCAGCGCCCAGTCGGTCAAAGGTGCGATAAAAATGGATTCTTAGCGACAGATTTTTCCAATATTCATCACTCATGAGCCAGCACACTAAAATCTACATCATATTGTAGAGGACAATTAGTACTTTCAGAAAATGTCCACCTGCCACCCCCCACTCGGTCAAGAACCCACGTCAGCTGGTCCTAAAGGGTGTGACTAAAGTTAACTCAGTGTATATGTCGACCAGCACGATAAAAAAAACGTAAATGAAAGCTCTGAGCCCTCTATAGAGGAAAAACTTGTCCTTCCAGGGCTCAAGAGTACTGAAATAGGTGACACGGGCATTTTTTCGCGAAATTTATTTGCTTCGGCTCTAATACCCTTCACCTGTAATTACGAAATTTTCGAAACGAAGCATTCAAAAAGTTTGCAAAAATCTGAACGATTGCGAGCATGTTAAGACATGCGGTGTAATAATAATTAATAAAAAGTATCTTAAATTTTAATAATTTCAAAGGAATGTTCCTACTAGAGATGGGACTCTCGGTAATCCGGCTACCGCGCAAGATTCGGCCTACTGCTGTACCTGCTTACCGAACATGTTACTGCCACTTTGGCTCCCGAATATTCCGGGGCCGGAATAATCCGGCGACAGTAATTCCGGCCAGATTTTTACTGCCGCCTGACAATCCGGCGAATACTACCTGAAACCATTTTTTTTTTTTAATCTAAATTCTCAACCTTTTTTTACCTACAGATTTTCTTTTCCTGATCCTACTATACACTATTATAGATATTAGATACTATAGAGATTCTAGATTCTAGAATCCCTCGAACATTAACAACTTGAAATAGTTTTATTTACATAGTATTGAATATTTTTTAACTTTAAAATTATCAAGTTGTGGCTGATACATCCAAATTGAAACACTGAAAATGTAAACTTGGTTAATTTTCCTACACATGAGATGCCTTTTAATTTTTTAAACTGTTTTGTGCTAATTTTGAAAGTTCGCACCATATAAAAAAAAATTTGCGCAATAATGTAGAGGATTTTATGTGATTCTATGGATATTTATAGTTAAAATGGATTTCTTAAAAATAACCAAAAAGACTTCACCCGAGGCTCAATTAACAGACAATTTTGTCAGCTTCTAACTCGGCTCTCAATCTCTCCATGTACTTAGGGAGAAAATGATTAACTCCTATGATGTAATCAAAATTAAAAGAACTCAAATTTGTAATCAGTTAAAACCTTACAACTATTAGGAAACTAGAACTACAACTAAACTCCCTGAAGCTTGAAGTTAGTGATAGCACTCTTGAATATTCATCTTTGGTATAATAGCAGAATAGATTAAAAACTGTTAAGTATTCATAATTTAAGATTTTATATGCATTCCAAATGTTCCTTTTAGGGAG
>CAKNXH010059246.1:0-30810 GCA_932178445.1 Andricus quercusramuli | reverse complement strand
AAACTTCAAACTACTATAAATATCGTCAAGAACTACACAGGAGAGATTGGGATGGACTTTGGTTTGGACAAGTGTACCAAAATTCATTTGAAGAAAGGAAAGATTACTGGCGTTCCCAAGGACCCCGAGCTTGTGGATATAAGTGTTATTAGACATCTTAACACTGGAGAGACCTATACATACCTGGGCGTGCTTCAAAGCTGAATTCAGGACGTAACATCAGTGAAGGAGTCTCTCCGAAGCAGATACAAGCATCTTGTTCGACAGATTTGGTCTTCCAATCTGTCGGCATTGAACAAGGTATCTGCGACTAACATGCTTGCCGTCCCGGTTCTACTCTACTCGTTTGGGGTGGTTCAATGGACGAAGAACAAGCTTAAGGCCCTTCATTTCACAACACGTCAGAGCATGCATATGCATAAAAGCTTGCATATCAATTCGTCAGTTCCGCGATTATACATTTCACGCCGTCTGAATCTTCAGTGTCTTCATAACCGAATTGTTCTAAGTACAGCTTACATCGTTACTGATGGCAGAGATCCGCTTCTAAAGATGGTCAGGAATCACGAGATTATTGGCGAAGGAGCGTTCCTTCACAAAGCCGCGGAGCAAGCGGCCGAGTCACGTCTAAAAGACGAAGTAACGAAAGCAGAGTTTGGAAAATTTCACCAACAGCTACTCGACAAGCATATGCACGAAAACTTTTACAGAAATGTAGAAAAACAGACCTTGTCGAAGGAGCAAACTTTTGCTTTCCTCAAATTATCAGGGCTCAATTCAGGTACAGAGGGTTTTATTTGTGCATGCCAGGACGGAGTCATTTCCACCTTAGCATACCGTGCCCGCATTTTATTTCAAGAAGTTCCCAGTGATAGGTGCAGAGCGTGTCATCCACACGCTGAGTACCTAGAACACATACTATGTGGATGTCCGACCCACGCAGGAACGACGTACATCTGTAGACATAATGCGGCCCTAAGAGTAGGTTAGGTTTAATACGGGCGGGAAATCCATTAGAGAACTCCTCTGGCGCTCAAGCTATAAAGCCTATTGTGCCACTGGCCCTAAGAGTACTTTACTACCATCTTTGTCGCCCTTACGGTGTTGATCGCGACCTTGCCCTGCCGAACGCTCCAAGGGATACAGAGTCAATTTTCCGAAATGAAAAGTGCCAAATTTTCTGGAACTACGATTTTCGGGCAGCAGTCTCCGTTGCTCACTCGAGGCCTAACATTGTTCTCCAAGCCTTGGAGAAACTAACTATATTCATGATCGGATTCTCGGCTCCGTCCGAATACATCACTGCAAAGGAGAAAGAAAAGGAGGAGAGGTATCAAGACCAGAGAGAGCTGCAACGACTGCACCCAAAGTATTCAGTGCGACTAATTGTCCTTGTGATTGATGCTCTCGGAGGTGCGAAACTATCACTGGTTCGTAACCTTAAAACCATATCCGCGTGCCAAAAATATGCGAAGGCACTTGCGAGATGCATGCAGAAAGCTGTCATCCTTAGGTCGCTTCGTGTCCTTAAGACACACGAGGGTTTTGCCGGCCTGTCGTTGTGATTTCGTCGTGACCTGTGAACACCAATCTCACGGTTTTGAGACGTGGCCTTAGGTGTGATTTACCGCGGTTCTACCGGGGGCTATTGACATTTTTTAGGTGGCGGTTGCTCTTAGTGGGATCCTGCGGTGGTTGTTTAACTCTTTTTTTAAATTATGTATATATACTACAATTTTGTAATGAATGCTGATAATAATGTTTTATTTAGTCAGTTATGCACGGTATTTATTACGTTAAAATAATATCAGCCCGCTTTCTCTCACAAAAACGAAAATTCTTATAAAAAGAATTTTCGTGATGTAAATATTCTTGATTTAACGTCTGGGAATAATAATTTAGAATTTTCAAGGAAAAACCTTATTGCATCGACTTTTTCCAGATCATTTATTCAGAATAATTGTACATAAAAATGACGTTTCGGAATCAGAAATTAAGTTTATAGGGTAAATTTAATTTTTGATTTTTCAATTTTTAACATAACTATTATATAAAAATTTTTATCTTTGAATAATCAACATATTAATTAAATTCTACATACTTTGTCATCACTAAGGTCCTAATTATTTTAAAATGAGCATTATAGGTATATTGAGAATGACTTTTTTTTTTTACAAAATTTTTTTCGATTTCACCTATCCGTTTATGTTCCAAAATATTAACTGACTATCTGCGCAATGTTAAAGATAATCTGATGAGGGAATCGGTCTGATTCCGAAACGTCATTTTTACGTACAATAATTCTGAATAAATGGTCTGGGAGAAGTCGATGAAATAAGGTTTTTCCTTAAAAATTGAAAATTCTTATAAAAATCATTTTGCAGGACATAAAATACCTATTTTATTCATGTGAAAATTTGCGTGAATCTTGTTCGGGTGCTAGAATATATGACCCATTACACAAATTTCAACAAACTTCTGCAATTCAAGTTTTTCACGATTTTTTTACACAACCTAACTAAATTTCCAACACTAAGAATATTATACGAATGAATTTGTAATTCGTTATAACTAATGAAACTGCAATAAACTGGATATAAAATAACGTTCAACATTTGTGAAAAAGAAAAATTCCCTAACCTCAAAATTTGTAATTCGGAGAAAGAGATAATTAATTATGAAAAACTAAATTAACATTACATTTTCAAGTACAAATTTTGATGCCGTGTAAGTTGATTATCACAGAAAATAAAATTTAACATTCTTTGCCACGTTTTACATTTGTGTGAAAATACTATTTACTCAACAATTTCAAAAAGTTGACTTGGCGTACTCTAACTTTCATACGATGAAGTAGATAGATAAACGTTTATTTTTCAGCCTGCTGGCCTTAAAAAATTGACTTGCTTACACATCCATTTTTTACAGAATTTTCTTAAAACTAACCCTTAAAAACTAACATCCTTCCATTCCTTATCTCTAAGCCGCACGCTCGTATCGCCTTGCCTTCCTCGCTTCGCCTCGCCCGCATATCCCTACTTTTTCGCATTGCCTCGCTTGCCAACCTCTGTTATCGCTCTAATACCTACTACTTATCTACTATTTACAATATTTACATGTTACTTATATCTACTTTCTCTCCTATTTACAATCTTTCCTTCTCCACTCCTCTTCCTCCTTCCTTCTCTTCATCTCCATCTTACCCAACACTCCCTTCACCCATGCTACTGCCCTTTTTTCCCCCTTTTCATGCAACAATACCTCCATGCTTATCTCACTTCTTTCCACCTCCACGCACTCCTCCAACCAGTGCTCCACTCTTGCATCCCCCTTTCCACACAGTTCACACATCCTCTTCTCTCGCGAGAGCCAGAACCTATTGAAGCCCTCCATGCACCCACACCTCATCCTCGCTATAAGCTCCTGACTTCCTTTCTCTCCTTTCTCACATAAATATTGCGCTCTTGCACTTGGCATAATCCACACATAGTTCCCGTTGAATCTTGACTCTCTTATTCTCTCTTCCCCTTCTGTCTTCTCTCTCTCTCCATGCCGTTTTGCTTAACCACGTCATAAACCTTCCTTCCTTCCTCGTGCATCCTTCTCACTTCATCCATCTGCAGTCCATTCATTCTAAAATACCTTTCCCTCTCAGCCTCCATCTTCCCAACCCCTCCCTTGTTCTCCTTTTCCCACCAACACGCCCTAACTAGCCTACTTCCCCCCTCTTCCAAAAATTTCTCCTCATATTTACACGTCCGGCTCCCTGCTAGGTATTTTTGCGATTTGTGAAAAAAATTTTTTTTACAGATTTATGCGTATTTGAATTTTTGGCTTTGTTTTTCGAAAAACCCCCAATTTTGTCTTTAAACTCGTATAACTTTTGACCCAATTCAGATATTTGAGATTTCTTTTCAGATTATGGTAGAGTTTATCGCCTTCTTTCGAAATCCGCGAGGAAATAAAAAAAATCTTCAACATTAACCAAATGGCGGCAGTTTCTCTGAAAATGTTAAAAGTCAATTTTCTCAAAAAAACCCACACTTATATTTTTTGCCAATTTTTTTTTTGAATTTGTACTATCATAAGGAAAATACTTGGTGAGTTTAATGCCGGCTAAATAACTTTTGTGGGCAGGAGAATTTTTTTTCGTAAAATCGAATTTTCGCATTTTTCTTGAAAATAACAACAGATACAAAAAAATTTTGGAAAAATAGTTTGCACATTTAAAAAAGTTTTACAAAAAGTTCTCTTACACATTTATGATACCTTGTACCATTTCCGAAAAAAAAATGAAAAAATTCAATTTTCATAAACAAAAAAATTGTCTTCATTCCTGGCTTATGGAAATACCCACCATTTTTGTTAAATATTAAAAAAATATATACGTTCATATGAGGAAAACTCCATGTTAGTTATACGTGGGCTGAACAATTTTTATCATCAGAAAATTATTTTTCATAAATTCGAATTTTGAAATTTTTTGCTGAAACAATTTAAGTTACAAAATGAATGCCAAGACAAGACATTTTCTGACTGAAAAGTTTTTATCTTCAATATATTTTACATTTATCCAGATATTTTTCAACAATGTATAAAAACTTTACCTGAATCTCAGTTTAAAAAATAAATAAATACTACCTGGATTAATATTTAACAAAAATGGTGGGTATTTCCGTAAGCCAGGAATGAAGACAATTTTTTGTTTATGAAAATTGAATTTTTTCATTTTTTTCGGAAATGGTACAAGATATCATAAATGTGTAAGAAAACTTTTTGTAGAACTTTTTTAAATGTGCAAACTGTTCTCTCAAAATTTTCTTGTATCTGTTGTTATTTTCACGAAAAATGCGAAAATTCGATTTTATGAAAAAAAAATCTCCTGCCCACAAAACTTATTTAGCCCGCATTAAGCTCACAAGGTATTTTCCTTATGATAGTACAAATTCAAAACAAAATTGGCAAAAAATATAAGTGTGGGTTTTTTTGAGAAAATTGACTTTTAACATTTTCAGAGAAACTGCCGCCATTTGGTTAATGTTGAAGATTTTTTTTATTTCCTCGGGGATTTCGAAAGAAGGCGATAAACTCTACCATAATCTGAAAAGAAATCGTAAATATCTCAATTAGGTCAAAAGTTATACGAGTTACAAAAAAAAATTTAGGGTTTTTTGAAAAACAAAGCCAAAAATTCAAATACGCATAAATCTGTAAAAAAGTTTTTTTTCACAAATCGCAAAAATACGTATCGCCTAATTTCCTCTAAAAAACAACATATTTTGTCCCCGAGAGATTCTGCAACTTCAAGTGTAGAACCTGCCTGATTTGAAATGGATTCGGTCTGTATTCCTATCTTAAGCGGAGAAGAAAAAAGAACTTATAAAATTATTCACAATATTAAAGTGTGTTTATTGCTGTCTATAAAATAATCAGTACTGTCGTAGAGAAGTGCTTTGAAATATCTTTATGGGTGATTGCCAAAAAGTTAAACATTTTAGTCCGGGAGCCAGCTGCCATTTTTTATGACCAAAACTAAGAAAGCTAAGATTTTGCTCTATGGTTCATTTACTGTTGCTACTAAATGAAGTGACCGTCAGCTTGCGCATTTGCGGTGGGTGTAGCCGCGGCAGCCTCCCACACTCGTATAATTATAGTAAAAAATGACAAATATGAAGAAAGCTGAGATTTTCTTGGTACGTTCACTATGATGTAAATAAACGTAAAAAAGTAGTCAGCTGACTTAATAGTGGGGGGTTGTACATCAGCTTCCCGTCCAAACATGCAAAAAATATGCGCTGAATAAAATTATAGTAAGAAGGCTGAAATTTGGAGAAGTAATAGTTAAAATTAACAGTTTGACGAAAAAAATAGTTCGCTAAGTTTTTCGCGGCGGAAGTGCTCAGCTGACGACTGAAAGATCCGGCGGATCGCTATGCGCGCGGGCGCGTGGCACACTTCACTGCATCAGCTGAGCATTTTTCCACTGCGAAAAGCTTCGCGCACGATTTTTTTCATTGAACTGTATGTATGTATGTATATTTATTGCCTCTGAGAATACAAGATTCTGTGACAAGGGAAGGCCACTATTACAAAAATTGATAAAATTAAGATAAATATAAAAAAAAATGAAAAGTTATAATATCGTATGTACAATAGGTTGTTACGTCATACTGGTCGAGTTCGGGCAGTGTATTATTCGAATAGAGAGAAAGCTCTGATTTTTAAACATGTACTTACAAAGTTGTATATCGAGCGAAGCATTCCAGGGTTTATATTCGACAATAATAGGTGAAGATTGTTCTCGTTTATCATACCAATGTTGCGAAGGTAATGATTTCTAACGGGCGAGTAGATCGGACATTTGACGAGGATGTGTAAAAGATCCTCGTTTTCTCTTAGATTACATAACTGGCAAATCTGTTGTAGATCGATTACAGTGGTTTCAGCTTTAGAGGTCAGCTTAATGATGAACCTTGAGGTGGTTCTCATTTAAGCGAAAATGCGCTTAAATAGGAAAGGAGCTTTGAATAGCAGATATTGCTGGGGTAGCGCATCATTGTGTAAAATTTTACTGTATATATAACTAAAGTTGCTGTTTTCCAATCGTAACAGATCTCGCGAATGGAAAAAGTCACGGTATCTATCAGCTATAGTATCGATTTGAGTGATGAGATCGGGACCATTGAGATCCATGAAATTGTGACTTATTCCTGCACCCTCCAAGCATCTAATAAGTTGACCAAGCCAGTTATATTAAAAATTTTTGCTATTTGCGGTTTCGACTAGTTTTAGCATACAAAGTTTCGGATAGCGCGAGTCCTCCATATCGAAAATCTTCGCCGCCCAATTCAGCGCCATTTTTAATATTTGGTATGATACACATGGTAGACCTAATTCCAATCTGACAACAAAGTCAGGCGTATTTCTGGGTAGGCGCAGAAGATTTTTGAAAAAACGGACTTGTGCTGTTTCGAAGACATCTAGATAATTTAATCCGATAATGTGAGCCGCATACAATAAGGAACTCTTTATAATAAAGTCATGAATTTTAATAACGGAAGACCATGAGGAGCACTTAGTTCTAGTTAGAATATTGAACGCCGAGGCTGAGGCTGAGTTGGCTCTGCTAACTGCTGCATGTGCAGCTAAGTTGAAAGCACCTGTTCTAGAGAAAATCGTACCCAAGTATTCAAAACACGAAACAAACTCCAAAGAGATACCATCATATTTCAGACCTAGGAGTTTTGCGCTGATCCGACCTTTCTTGAATATAGTGTATTTAGTTTTGTTGTTATTAACCGTGAGTTTGTTTATATTACAATACTCCTGGAGAGCATTGAGTTTTCTTATTGCGTCTATTTTAGATTCTGCAAAAATAATTAAATCATCCGCGTGAATCAGCACAATAATATCCGTGTCACCCATAATTATGAGTCCCACAAGACCTTTTTGCCTGAAAAAAATCTCGATATCGAAGGTTAAGAGGTTAAACATGATTGGGCTCAAAATCTCTCCCTGTAGAACTCCCTCAGTGACCGGCAATTCCTCTGAGAACTCGTTCCCCACTTTAATGCAAGTTGAGGCTCTCTCATATAGACTTTTTATAATTATAATTATTTTTGAACTGATTCCAATATCGAAACGTTTTGACCAGATGTGAGCGTGATTCGCCGATGGGAAAGCTCTTGAGAAATCCACAACAATGGCATAGATATGTCTATTCTTTTTTTGTAAGTAAATTTGTGAAACAGATGCCAAGGTGAAAATATTATCCATACAGCCCCTACCTCGGCGAAAACCTGCTTGGGCTTCCGGAATAATATGACACATTGACTCCCATTTTTCTAATCTAGCCAATAGAATTTGCGTAAAAATTTTAGGAAGTGAGTTTAAAAGGGCAATAGGTCTGTAGTTATTGGGATTGGCCGGGTCTTGTTTTTTATGTATCATGTGTGTTAAAGATTTTGTCCAATCCAGCGGTATATATTCACTCTCAAGTATTTTATTGAAAAGTGTTTCAAGATAAAGAAGCCAATTGGGCGGCAAGTTTTTGTAAAAATTATTTGAGATTTGATTCGGCCCTCGAGCCTTATTTAATTTACATTTGCTAATTGAACAAAAGATTTCGTTAGCTGTAATTCTGCTATCCAATAATGGGTGTCGCATTCTGTAAGCAATGACGGTGACAGACGTCTGAGAGGAAGTGTCAGACGGAAAAAGTTTTCCCAAGCTTTTGTAGTAAGGATTGTAGATTTTATCTTTAAACCTCTGAATCTATTAACAGTATCCCAAAATGTTTTGCTATCGTTGACACACTCAAGGCTCGCCAGTATATTGGATTCAAAGCTTGCTTTTTTATAAACTATCAGTGCTTGGTACCATTTTTTAGCTTTGACATAAACCAACTTAGCCTCATCCGAGAAATTTGCCCTGCTAGCTTCTTTCAACGCATTAGAAAGATATGCTTTGCTTTTGTGACAGTCAGAGTCAAACAAAGGTTTGTCACGGTAAAATTTCTCAGTAACATTTTTTCTCACTGACCACATATCTGCTTTTTTGGCGCTGTCGATAATAGCTTTGGTAAGGTTTGAATTGAGATGATCTATATCTAATTCCTGAAAATTACATTTTAGTCTGTGTGATAAGTATAATTCGTTCGAAAATACCTCCCGTTTGTCGTCCGTCCATCTCAGAAACGTCAAGCTTTTGTTTTTGTTTACATTCAGCGCACTTGAGTGACCAGCTAAGATAGGAGAGCAACAAGAGGAGACTAAGACCGGGAAGTGATCCGAGGTATGTGTGGATTGATCCACCTTCAAGTCATTAAGTATACCTAATGCCTCAGCATTGCACCAAACCAAGTCATTGACACTTTTACCCCCTGCATTAACAAAAGTAAAGTGGGCTGGATTGTCTCGTGACTTTCCCGGTACATTGAAAAATTTGTGTGAGTAAACATATCAGGTGGACCCTGGCTTAATACCCCACCCTGCTGTTGAAATCGCCATATATAGTGACAGGAACGTTGTTGTATTTCTCTGACAAAGCGCATAAGGTTTCTTCGAAGAGTTGTAGGATTACTTCTGTATCTAACGTCGGGTTAAAATAGCAGATTCCTACAATAAAATTAATTTTATTTGCGCTATAAATGCGAACCAATATCCAATACTCTGATTTGTCTATGATCTCACTATTATAATAAAGTTTATTTATAAAAAGGGCTAGGCCGCCACTGGCTCTACCTCTTGATTTTTCTTTTAAAGCGTTACAAAAGATGTGATTATATTTATTATCCGCGTACAAGTTTTTGGGAATTTGAGTGAGCCATGTTTCGACGATTCCTATAATATCAAACTTATCATAATTAATACAGGAGTTTAAAAACCTTACATAACCATGACAGTTCCAGAAGAAAAAGTTTGTATCATTGTCGACTCGTCCTGATGTGTTTCGCTTAATTAACCATTTATGTTTTTCTTCTTCGTCTCCCTGGTTGATGATTGACGATTGTGAAAATTCCCTTTCGTAGGATTTCTCGCCTGCTCTGTGATATTGGCTGGTGGGGATTCCGAGGCCTTGCGCTTCGCCTTTCCCTGTATGCCACTTGCTTCCCCAATTTTCCCTCTTTCAATTGGTTCCGCCCTATTTCTTGATAGTTTTGCATTCTCGATAACGGACTCTAACGCTGACAAATCTTTGGACTCGAATTTTTTGCCATCCACGTATATTGTATTATAGCTTAAGCAAGCTTTCAGGGTACAATTTCGAGCCTCTTTAAGGTATGGAAGCAGAGCCTTCCTTTCCGTTTGGACTTTTTTGGTATAGTCCTCCGCAATGCTAATCCCAGTACCGCGTAATTTTTTCAGCTGCGATAAGATCATTTTCTTATCGCGAAAGGAACGTAGCTGAGTTAGAAGGGGACGGGGTCTGTCCCGGATTTTTCCTCCAATCCGTCTAACAGATTCGACCTGGTCAGAGCGAATTTCAATATTAAGATGCTGCTTGAAAATACTGCATATTGATTGCACCAGGTCCACGTCGTCTTCCTCAAGAACACCGAAAACCATCAAGTTGTTGCTTCTCAGCGCTCTATCCATTGCCTCGATTGTCCGGTCTTGTTCTGTGATAACCGATCTCAGTTTTTCTTGCTCGACTTTAAGCTCTTGATTCTCCAGCGTAAGATGGTCAATTTTGCTATGGAGAGATGAAAGTGAGGACTCCAGATTCCCCATTTTTTGCATCAAAAGTTCAAATTTATCCGCTGAGATTTCGAGAGCCATTGTATCGAATAATTGACTTAACACAGAGATGACAGCACTAACACACTATTCACGCTATTCATCTGACACAACGACCTTGAAATTTGGCGGTTTGAACGAGAACAAATTTTGCTTAAAATTGATAGCGGTACTGGTTATAACACTCACAAATCACTAAAAAAGTGAACATTAGTGACAATGAGTTATTTTTAAATCACTTGATAGGTCACACTGCACGAACTCAGCCCGTAAACAACCAAAATTTTGACGAGCGATTTAACACGCGACCGACTGCCATACTTGCTTAGCAGCGCCCCCCTTTTTCATTGAACTGTTAGAGTTAACTATTAGTTTACGAAGGTTTAGCTTTCTTGGTTTCCGATATTATGCCCAATTTAAGGCTAAAATCTCCACTCCAAAATTTCAGCGAGAATGTCCACTCTAGCGCCAGCAGCTGTGAAAATCGCACCAAAAAACGTCTCCGCAAGGAAAATTATGTGCCTCAAAAATCACGTACATTTCGTAGAAATGAAAGTCAAAATTTGTATATAATTTGAAAAGGAATAACTTTTGTCTGAAACTTTTTTCCAAGAATTTAGAATCTGAAAATATTTTTTTGACAAAAAGGTTTTTCTATTCAAAAGACCCAAAGTTTTTCGCAAACTAACATCACATTAGTTAAAATGAAAATAAAAAAAAAAAATTTTATATCAAACTTTTTGCAAGTAAATCTGTCATTATTATAATGAGTTAATCTTTTACTAACAAATTTAATTGGAGAAGAGTTCAAAAAAATATTTTTAATTTTTCTTAGAAGTATTAAATTGAAAATATTTGTTTAATAATAAAAAAATATATTCTGTACAATTTTGAACAAACTTTGAATACAAAAATTGTGTGAAACGTTAAACAACATTTTATTTACTTACTTTATTGAAAGTAAATTTTGCGTGATACATCTTAATATAATTTTCAATACTTGCAACATTGAAATATCTTAAAAAATACGCATCCTATAAAAAAAAATCCGTAATAAAAGCTTTTTATTTTTGAGGGGGAAAAGCGACTTTGGAAATATCCCCAAACGCACACACACACACACACACACACACACACACACACACACACACACACGAGCTGACGTTTGCTTTCCTTAGATCACACGGATTGAAGTCGGGCACAGAGGGCTTCATTTTGACATGTCAAGATGGTTTCATTTCCACTCTAGCATACCGTCGCCACATTTTGAGCCAAGGTATTCCCGATGATTGCTGCAGAGCGTGTCATGAACACCCCGAGCATCTAGGACACATACTATCTAGTTGTCCAGCTCATGCGGGAACAACCTACATCCAAAGGCACAATGCGGCACTGAGAGTGCTTTATTACCATCTCTGTCACTCTTACGGCATTAGCCCAAATACCTCTCCGCTGAACGCCCCTAGAGAAATAGAGTCAATTGTCGAAAATGAGAAGTGCCGCATATATTGGAACTTCATATTCTCGACAATTGTTTCTGTTGCGCACTCGAGGCCTGACATGGTTCTTCTTGACTTCGAGAAACGAACCATGTTCGTTATCGAATTTTCGGCACCAGCGGACAAAAACGTCACAGCGAAGGAGAAAGAAAAGAAAGAAAGGTATAAAGACCTTATGAGGGAGTTGCGACGGTTATACCCGGAATATTCTGTTAAGCTAATCGTCCTGATCATTGGCGCTCTTGGAGGTGCCAAGGTTTCACTTGTTAATAGCCTGAAAAGCATCCCTGCGTGTCAACAAAATGCTGAGGCACTTGCAGGGAGAATGCAGAAGGTGGTCGTTCTTGGGTCGCTCCGTGTCCTCAGGGTGCACGAGACTTTCGCCGGATCATCGTATTGAATTCGCGCAGACTGTAACCACCCATCTCACGGTCGTGAGACGTGGTTACAGCTGAAATTTTACCGCGATTTCGCTGGGAGCGGGTGCAATTTTTTTCAGATTAGCACCCGCTCCCGGCGAAATCCTGCGGTTGTCCTTATGACAAACTTTTAACTATATATATAGAACAGGCACAAATATTTGAAACTATTAAAATACTAGTATTTCAATGATTTATTTGAGGCTTCGCCAAACAAAAAGAAGTGAACATTTTCTTAATTTTTCTGGAAAGAAATACGCAGATTCAGGAGAACGCAAGTCCACGTGGACTTTGGCCTAACCCCCCAGTCCCCCTCGTGGACACTCGTGGGCTTTTGTTGCCCCCCCCCCCAACTATCTACGTGGAATGTGGATAGCCCCATAAGGCGGCTGCGCTGGAAAAGGAAGAGGGGTTCGGAGAGGGTGAGTGGAATTAAGGTAGGCGGTAAGGAGTTGGGATTGTTGGCACGTGTCAGAGGAGAAAGGAAGGTGGTAGAGGGTAATTGACAGAAGATGTGAGGAGGGATCTAACGGAAACGGAGAAACAGGTGTAAGAGAATGGTAGGGGTAAGGGGCAGGGGCCTAAGATGGATGGTAGGGGATAAAGGTGAGATGTGAAAGGAAGGGTGTACGGGTAATGGACAGATAGGGTAAAGAGGGTTGAAGGGGTTAAGTGGCATGATGTGTAGGGTCATAGTGTGAAGAGGATGGCAGAGATTAAGGACAGGGGCCGTAAGAAGTGCTGCAGGAGGTAAGTGGCAAAGAGCGTGGAATATGAGGATGGTTAAAAAAACACCAACTTTTAAAAATGTCAGGTTCTTCTTGATATTTCGGTTCCAAATCATGAAAAAATATCACTTTATAAGTTTGAGCGAAATCGGAGTATATTAAGTGCCTTTAATAGAGAATATCTCGAATGGAAATTTACAAGAGGAACACAACTGCGGTGGTAAATGATTTGGAACCGAAATATCAAGGAGCACCTGAACTTTTTAAAAACTGGTGTTTCTTGAATCACCTCGCCTGACATTTTTCAACAAATATTATGCAAAAAGACTGATAATGATTTACTATTAATTAACGTTGATAAATCGTTTTTAAACTCGCGCACTCGGCCTTCAGAGGTTATACGCAACAGCCTCTCGCCCCTTGACCTGAGAAACTGCGTGGGCCAGCAGTTCTAGGATTGTCTAGTGTATTTATCTGTATTATTATTGATAATATTTATTGATTTTAAATCGACCCGCGCTTTTCGGCACATGCGTAGTTAAAAAAGTTGCTTAGAGCAAGCGCATCGATACAAGATCGGGGCAGCCAATGAACGTCGCTTGATAAAAATCACTTGAGGGTTGCGGTATAGAGGTAGTGGCCCCTCCATCTTTGAAAACAAAGAATCCTTATGTTTCAAGGACGCGGAAATAAGGAAGACTTCACTGCATTATTATATCTTAAGTTAATTTACAGAAGTAAGTAAAAATCTCAGTATATTTTCGTGATTAAAAAAAAATACTTTTCATGATCTGCTAATATTTTTATGAATGAATAGCCTCTCCTGTAAAGCTGTTAAGACCCAAGATGAACCGTTCGGTTTATGGGCCAGAATTTGTCATTTGCAAAATACTCCGTCAATTCAAATATTATAATTTACCTGAACGAGGAGGCGGATGATTTTTCTCGATTCTTCTTTCTGGTCTTTCAGATGGCCTTCCTCTATCGTCTTCAGACCTCCATGTTGGTTTTGATTTTTCTTTTTCATCACGGCCCTCCTTACAAAAGAAAATTTTTTGTTATGACGCAAATTATTATTTCTATATGTTCCTAAATTAAACGAATCATTTCATATAATAAGTTTATCCCGTTCATGTATGAATTAATTTTCGATACGAAGAAATTAATTTTAGCGCAATTTTTGTATTTCAACATGAATTTCTAGCTTCGTTTTTGAAAAATATGTTACTACTTGACGTGCAACTACTCGCATTATTTCGAACAACTCTATTGTAGGCAGAATTTCAATTGTGATAACTTACTCCATTACGCCTTCCCCAGGCTGTTCCTTCCTTAGCAGTGCGCTTTTCTGCTTCTCTAAAAAGAATTAATTTAAATTATACGCATGCATTACACATTACATCTTTGCCACCAATAAATAAATAAATTAAATAAATACGAACGGTTCCTCTTTAGCCTTAGAATCCGCATAAGTTTTGTTAAGGCGTTCTTCAATCTCCCTCTCTCTAGCTGAAGTATCTACAGGTTTAGCAGCACCAAATATATTGACAGCCGCAACTGGAGCTGGAATCGTTGCAGCAGGTTCTGCAGCAGCAGCTATAGGAGCTTCCTCTGATACCTCTTCCTTCACGATGATCTGTTCAACTGGCTTTGTACGAGGTTGCAATTGTAATTTTGGTCTTGTTTTTAGCTCAGATGCTGAAATTATCAATATTCCATACATTTATTACATGTCGAACTTATGGGCCTCTAATTTATAAGTGTGATATTCCCAACACATTTGAAAACATAATTTCTCATGCATATATGTCCAAATGACGCTCATGTCAATGCTTTTGAGCTTCTTTACCTGAGAAATATGTTTTTCGCAAGCTTGGCTGGAGCACGTTTGAAGATTATTTACGAGTAAACTTACGTTCAGAATCTGAAGCGCTTGGCTTAGTATGCGTACGATCTCTATCCCAAGTAGAGTCTCCGCCGTAATTACGGCGAGGTCCGAATCCACTTCCGCCCCTATCTCGATCCCGGTCGCCATCTCGGTCTCTACTTCCTCTGTCTCCACCATAACGTGAACTTCCCCAATCTCTTTCACGATCATCACCACCCCTCTCCCTAAATGCAGGTCTTCCACGATCGCCACCTGAACGCCACGCACCAGGCGTGTTATCGGTTTCTAAAAATGAATCATACAGTAAAATAAATCATTTTATTATCTCATGACATAATACGATGTTAACGATAACTATTCTTGAAGTAAATATTTGTATTTCTTTAAAAAGTGAGGTAGACCATACAGTGGTCCAGGAGACCTGGTTCCGTGGAAAACAATCGGTGACCCATTAAAATATACAACAATGAATCTTAATTACGCATTTATATGGTTTTTTGGGTCGCAGATTCCGCAGGTTGTCTACTAAGTTTTGCCCACGAAATAATTGGACGATTCCCTGTAAATTCCCGCTTATAAATATAAGGTCCCTCTTACGATAGAAGCATTCATACAATGCATAATGGGTTGCGACATGTTTAATTTGCCCGATTGCAATATTACAATTAAATTTTAAAATATTTTTTTATTTTTAAATTTGTTTAAAGAATTTCAGTTCTAAGTGAGAAAAACGTAGCGCAAGTAGCTCAGAGGGACAATAAAAGATTATAAATTATAAGGAAATGAAATGCACTTCCCACATGAAAAATAAAATCAAGGCCAATTCCCGGATTTCCTTAAATACCTGCGCGTTAGACACCCTGTTCCGAATCAGTAGTCAAAATTTAAAAAAAATGGCTTAATTGTTATAAACAATTTATTTAAACAAATGATCCAGCGTATAAGTTTCTGGCAGACCAAAATTATTTTGAGCTAAAATCGTTTTGATTTATTATTAAAGTGGTGTTTAGTTACAAGATATTTGTTATAAATGAAAAGGAACTTTTCGGGACTTTTTCAGGTCCCCGTTGCCCTTGGCAGGTCCGATGATATATATAATACACTGATATGTATAATACACTGGATACAGGATTCAATTGAAAACGCGTGTGCTTACTTGAAGGCCCCGGAGCCGCCATTTTTTATGGCTTTTTTGGTTGAAATAAGGCGGGAGATTCAAATGTGGTATGGAAGAGATCTTAAAAATAGTAATGAAAGTCATGTAAAATTTAGTTTATTGTTAATGAGTGAATGGACTAAAACTGGAACCTAAACTAAATTTAATAAAAAGTAATTACATTAATAAAAATAATAGAAAGGTATGAAAAAAGGAAAGCGGATGGGCTTTAAAATTGGTGGAATATACATTCTGTAAACACGTGGTTTAGAATATTTATTTTTCTCTGTTGAAAAGTACAATTAAACTTTGAAGTTTTTACAAGAGAACAATATAATATTTGTAATATCTTAAAAATCTGTATAAATTAGAATTGTGAAACACTTATTGGAACCTTTAAAGGCTAAAAATTGGTACAAAATAATTTTTCTGCAGATAAAAAAAACGGTGTGAAATTGTGAAGATGACTAGTGGATTTTATAATTACAAAATGAATCTAAATTATAATACAAAAATGATTTTGAAGGTCCTACACAAATTTTGAAAACCATCGGCTTTTTTATACTATTGTATTATTTTTATTAATGTAATTACTTTTTATTAAATTTTATCAAGTTTCCAGTGTTAGTCCATTCACTCATTAACAATGAACTAAATTTTACATAACTTTTTTCCATTTTTAATTTCTCCGGCGCCCTCAAGTAGGCACAGACCGTTGCTTTGAATCTTGACTCAGGCTGGATCTTGTTATAAACGTACATAAACGTACAGACTGTCCGGACGTTCACTCTCGGACGAATTAAAAATTAATAAACATTTTATAAAATTATATACGATTTTTTAATCTTTTTAAGGCCCACGAGAAAACCAATAGACATAATAAAAAATTATTATTGGTGTGAAAGCATTTCATTAAAATATAATTTTACATGTTATCCATAATCCACGTGCAGGATAATTTTTTTCTTCATCCCATTTGTTATGTGTTATAAATAAATGATAGAGTTTCGTACTTTGCAATTGTTAATTTTTACTACAAAACAAATTGAGAGACAGAAAAATTGTCTAGCACATGAACTCTATATCATTTTGTCCGTAGAATCGAAAGGCCTTAATAGTTAAAAAAAATTGTTTATAGCTTTATAGATTACTTATAAAATAAAATGCTTAATAAAATGATAAATAAAATTTCTATGTTCTTTAAATATCTTCAACAATTCTGATCAATACCAAGTTTATTTAAGTACATAATTTGTTCAGAGATAAAAAATTTATACTATTATGGAACCCCAACAGAAATGTTAAAATCACTGTTGACAATTTTCTTCGAAATTTAATGCAATTTATTTCGAAAGAAAAAAAACTTCCAAATTCGTTAAGAAATACAGGCTGTAGACTGTTTTAAACAGTGAATACCAATTCCATTCCACTGTGCGGCCTTTGGCGCTCGGATGCATTATGATCATAAAATTGTATACATATACTAGTTGCCATAATACACATTTATGGGCGTTTCCGCGGAAAGTGTCATTTTTCTGTCACCGTGATATTATAGGCAAACCAACACTCGAAACACAAGTTATATTAAATAAAAATTTACAGACAGACTCCCTGAAATAGAAACAAAAGCTTACAGTCATTACAGAAACCCTCCTAGAAAAATACAACATATAATAGTTGGAAAAAATCACCAAAATATACCTGTGTAATATTTGTCACCAGCTACAAATATAATGCTTTGCATGCTCACAGCTTCTCCGCGCAATGTTTAAAAATTCGGAGAAAAATCATGCTAGTTCATTGCAGTATAGGCTACTGAAATTTCACGGATTTAACATTGTGCTTCGATTTATAACTCAGCAAGAAAATCTCAAAGTCGTGTCACCGCTTTTACAACTCAAATGTCCGCTCCAAGGTCTGTAGTTGTGGAAAGTGCGCGCAACTAACCAGGTCAAAAATCTTTCGATTTTTTATTAGATTTTGGTGGCCAGTAGACAACATATAAAGGAAAAAGATGTGCTCCTAAAATTATCGAAGTATCACACATTCAAATATCGAAAATTTTGAATTTGGCGAAAAAATGTTCACTCCATCATCGTACTTTACTCCAAGAATACTTGAAGCACACTCTTCTATGCGCACGAAAATTAAGCAGTATGTTGGAGCAAAGAAGTTTACCACGAGTTAAGTTAATATTGCAGTGCGAACAAAAGTTATGCCCAATTTAAGGCTAAAATGTCCACTTCAAAATTTCAGCGTAAAAGTCCACTCCAGCGCCAGCAGCTGTGAAAATCGCGCGCATCAAGATAGGATTAAAGTTTTTGCTGAATTTGTTGTATTTTGGTGGCCAAAAAAACGTCCCCGTAAGGAAAATTATGTGCCTCAAAAATCACGTGCATTTCGTAAAATGAAAGTCAAAATTGTTATATAAATGGATTTTCTTCAAAAGTTACACGCCAACAAAAAAATTCTGTTTTACAAAAAAGTTCCGTTTTATTGAAAGGAATAACTTTTGTCTGAAACTTTTTCCCAAGAATTCAGAATGTTTTGAAATATTACCAAAAATAGTCAAATATTGGAAAAATATTACTTGTTTTTCGCGAACTAACATCATATCAGCTAGAATAAAAAATAAATCAATTTTATATCAAACTTTTGGCAAGTAAATCTGTCACTATTATAATAAATTAACCCTTTTCTAACAAATTGAATTGGAGAATAGTTCAAAAAAATATTTCTAATTTTTCTTAAAAGTATTAAATTGAAAATAGTTGTTTAATAATAGAAAAATATATTCGGTACAGTTTTTAACCAACTTTCAATACAAAAATTGAATTAAACGTTAAACAACATTTTACATATTTGCTTACTCTATTGAAAGTAAATTTTTCGTGATACATCTTATATAAATTCCAATACTTGAGACATCGAAAAGATCTAAAAAAATACGCATCCTATGAAAAAAATATCCGTAATAAAAATTTATTATATTCGAGGGAGAAAAGCGACTTTGCCCCCCCCCCCCCCGCCGGGAGAGAGGGGGTGGGTTTTTTTTCGCGTAACGAAAATAAATTTTCGAATAAAACTTACGTATTTCATAAAGGAGAATCTGAATATCTGATAAAAAATTGGGGTTCCCATTTGAAATTACGAAGTTACCCCGACTCCTGTTTCCGGAGGGGGGAGGGGGGGGGGGGGGGTAAATTTGTTCAAAGTCGCTTTTCTACCTCGGAAATAAGAAGTTTTTCTAACGGATATTTTTTTCATAGGATGCGTGTTTTTTGAGATACTTCGATGTCTCAAGTTAAAAAAAACCACACAGTATATTCTAAATCAAGAAGATGGTAATTCACACACTACTGAAAAGTATTCTGAGCATTAAAAAAGAAAAAATAACCCTCTTTCACCTTCCATTCATAAAATATCATTCAGTTAATTGATTTTATGGATTTATTAGTTTCAATATTTTGTGCAAACTGCGCGCATGCGCAAAGATATTGACCAAGCTAAAAAATGCGTTTCTACGTGCATGTAGAAAGTAGGAAAAAAGTATGGAATGTGTGCCTTGAGATTTGTTTTTGACTTTTTTTTTGAGAAAAAATGACACTTCACGTGGATATGCCCTTATAGGTAAAAAAAACTGCCCCTTTTAAATTTGTAAGGATAGACTTGTTATTTAATATAACAAACTTCATTAAAATACGTATAAAGATATATGAGAACCTATTTAAAAATAACAGGTACTATATGAATAGTTGAAAAACACCCCTTTTTATAAGCAAAAAATTAATTTTCGAGCTTCTTACAACTTATAATGCAAATAATTCAAACCTTTCGAGAATAATTCAACTTCTTATTTCAAAAATTTTTATGTAACTCAGTTGACTCTAGAAAAGCAGAGGTCTATCTAAAAATTATTCATTTCATGTTTGACTTATTCTGCTTTAATTTAAACAATTCCATTTGAAATACGTTTTTATATTCTTCGCATGAGAGTCACAATACGGCAGGTTTTTTTTATAAATTTTTTGAGTTAATAGTATTTTTATATTTTAAGCGTGGCAAAGAATGTTACGATACACATTTTGTTGCGAAGTTCAGGTTACAAATCATAAAAATTATTACTTGAAAAATGAAAATGTTTATGTTAATTCAATTTCAGCATTACATTGTGCCAAGTCCATTAAAACCCCAGAAAGAGACGGATAAAAACAGCAGCTAAATTAAAAATTATATTAAAATATTGAATTCGGAACATGGGTACTTTGTGTTTAGTTAAGATTTTTTTAGTTTTGAGTTAAGATACCATCTAATACCCGGCGGCTTAGCAGACCCTTTCTATTGTCTTGCGCTCGAGCACGATGCTCGTCGGGACGATGAGATGCTTGACCGGAGGCTACTGTATTTACGTTGCTTATTTAATCCAGCCGGAACTAACACTTACGTATGCAATTCTGTATAAAATTTTTGGATAACTGTAATGCAAAGTAAAATATGTTACTGCTCGTAACTTTGAGAAATTTGTTTATGGTATTTATACCGTAATTTCTGTACGAATAGCCGGATTTTTTTGGTACGTGTAGACACTCCCATAGAACAAACAAATGTGTTATTGAAGAATTCTAATATTGTGGTAACCTTCTTTTGGATAAGAAAAAACAAATCAAAGTATTTTAATTATAAGACAATAATTCTGCAAAATATGTTTTGGAAAAAAACGAACTAAAATTATTTACATTCGACTCTCTCAAACGTACGCTTCTCAAAGATACACGAAGTTGCACCAGGCAAACTAACCTAAACTGTCAACTTCTCAGCTGACGAAATTCTGACAAACAAAAAATAAATAAAAGAAAAGCTGACAAATTCTGCAATTGGCTGTAATCTGGCGCGCGATTCAAAATCGAATTAAATTAATTTGATTTTGAATCGCGAGTGTAAAATTTTGACCAATGGCACACTTTCCTCCAAAGTATGCTTGATGGTCAACATTCCCGCATGAAATTTTGTGCAGGAATTTTATGATTCCCGCACACTTTGACTTCATCAAGAATCGGCCATTTTCTGCTCATTTTTTGGTGCATATACTGAGAACTTCCCGTACAGTGTTGCAAAAAATATTTTTATAAACAACAATACAGTTTGACAATTTTTGAATATATCAATTTTTGAACAGGTTCATATGATATGATACTTTAAAAACTGACAACAATTCCTAATTGTTTATAATTAATTAAAATTATAAAACTGCATTTGTTTATAAAAATTGTTTAAAAGATTCTTAAATCGGATCGATTTTGTATTAGTCTTAATCCAACATTAATTGCTCTCACATTTATTTATTAATTTGCTTATACCATTAAAATTGTTTTTTTTTTTCTCACCAACTGGAAACTATTTCTATAAATCACGAATTTCCAATTATTTTTTCACTAATTTTTTGTTGAAACAATTACTGTTCTCTTAAACAATTTTTTTCTGGTCTGTAAAAAGTAAAAAGTTTTGATTTTTGCGGGTAAATCATACAGTTGATCAATTTCAATAATAATATTTCTAACTTAACAAATTTGGAAATTATTTTAACAATTTTTTTTTCTTTAAACAATTTTTCCCCTGTTAATCGTGAACAGTTTTTTTTCTTGAGTTAAAGACACAATTAACGAATGATGAAAGTAATATTTTTTGTTTAGGATATTTTTCAATTATTATTATTAAGGATAGGTTGGAAAGCAGCTTGAGCTGAACCTCTGCCTTTTATGTTCCTATTGTTCATCTGTTTTTGTGTATTAAATTTGTTTGTAGACTGGGTTCATAATAAAGATCTATTATTATTATTATTATTTAAACAATTTTTTCGACCCGTAAATCATGAAAAATTATTGTTTTCTGAAATGAATGTCGCAGATCCTCTTCATTGCCAAATATCTTAAATTAGAAATATTATTCTTGAAATTAATCAACATTATTTACATAAAATTGATATTTTGCATTTTGTGGGATATTTCCGGGCACGATACAGGCGGTTGGGGGCGTCAAAATTGAAATTTATTACGTGTAAATTATTCCTTGAACATTCCTTAAGAGGCGGTCAAACTGTAATTTAGAAAAAGTTAATAACATGTACATCTGTTTTCCATTTTTCCCAAAACCAAGCTTTTTCATTTAAACCCCCATATTAATTTCAAAGTCCGGAGGCACTAGTTATTGTTGACCGATTTGAAAAATATGGAATTTCTTTTTCCCGAAAACGTTTAGATTGATGTGTAAGAAGAAAGAACAAGAAAAGGAGAAAGATCTGGAAGAGGAGTTAGGAAATGTTAAGACAGAGGGGAACGTATGGAAGATAATAAATAGGTTTAGGAAGCATAGACTGTGGATAAGTGAGAAGATAAGGAGTGAGGAGTGGAGGGAGTTCTTTAAAGAATTATCCCAGGGCACAGATTCAAGGAAGAGTGATGGTGGTAGTAGAAGAACGGGGGAGGCAGAGATGGAGGAGTTGAATGACGATGAGATAGAGAAGCAGATAAGGAAGTTAAGAAGGTCAAAAGCAGCAGGGCTGGACGGGGTAGAGAACGAAGCATGGTTGTTTAGTACACAAGAGATTAGGGACAGGCTGAACGAGGTAGTGAAGAAAGTATGTAGGGGGGGATTCCCAGGAGGGTGGAGAGAAGTATTAATAGTGCCACTGTATAAGAAAGGAGATAAAGATAGACAGGAAAACTGTAGATGGATTACGCTAATGAATACGGGGTATAAAGTATACGCGATGGTGGTGGCGGAGAGGCTGCGGAAGGATGTCGGGGGAAATGAATATTGCCGGAGACGCAGGCGGGCTTTAGGGCTGGTAGGAGTACTATCGACAATATCTACGTTCTGCAGCACGTGGTGGATAGAGAATTAGCGAAGAAGGGGTCGAAAGTGTACGCGTTTTTTGTGGATATCAAAGGCGCGGTTCCTTCGGTGGATAGAGGGAAGTTGTGGGAGGCGATGGAGAATAGGGGAGTGGAGAGAGGCCTGATCGAGAGGGTAAGGGAGATATATGAAGAGACCAAAGACAGAGTGAGAGGAGGGGAGGGGATTTCGGAGGGATTCTGGATGGATAGAGGGTTAAGGCAAGGGTGTCCGCTTAGCCCAACGCTTTTTTCGATTTTAATATCTGATATGAAATGTAAGCTGGAGGCCGGGGTGGTAGGAGGAGTCACGATAGGAGGGGTTAGAATATGGTCACTAGCGTATGCAGATGACATAGTGTTGCTGGCAAGAAGCGAGAAGGCCTTAAAAGAGATGATGAAGAGGTTGAGAAGATACCTGGATAAGAACAGTTAGAGCTGAATGCGGAAAAGTCCAAGGTTATGGTGTTCAGAAAAGGAGGGGGAAGGGATAAGGGACGGGAGGGGAAGTAGAAGGGAAAGGCTGTCAGGAGGTGAAAGAGTTTGTGTACCTGGGCTTCTTGTTTCGGAGGAATGGGGGAGTGGATGGTCACATGAAAGAGAGAGTGAGGAGGGCAAATGTGATGATGAGGCAGGTGTGGAGGTTGGGAAAGGAATTATTCGCAGACGATTTTGCAAGAATGAAATTGTTTGACTCACTAGTGATGAGTGTGCTATTGTATGGAGTACAGGTGTGGGGGTGGAAGGAAAGCGAAGAGGTAAATAGGATACAGGAGAGGTATGAAAAGTGGACACTGGGGTTGGCAAGGAACACTCCTAATTATATTGTCTAGCGGGGAGTCGGGCGTGTAAGTATGAGGCGAAATTTCTGAAAGAGGGAGGAAGTAAGCTGGTTAGGGAGTGTTGGTGGGAGAAGAAGAACAGGAGAGGGAGCGGGAAGATGGAGGTTGAAAGGGAAGGGTATTTTAGAACGAATGGACTGCAGATGGATGAAGTGAGAAGGATGCACGAGGAAGGAAAGAAGGTGTATGAGTTGGTTAAAAAAACGGCATGGAGAGAGAGAAGACAGCAGGGGAAGAGCGAATAAGAAAGTCAAGGTTTCATGGGAACTATGTGTGGATTATGCCAAGGGCGAGAGCGCAATATTTGTGTGACAAAGGAGAGAAAGGAAGTCAGAAGCTTATAGCGAGGATGAGATGTGGGTGCATGGAGGGTTGTAATAGGTTCTGGCTCCCTAGGGAAAAGAGGATGTGTGAGCTATGTAGGAAATGGGATGCAAGAGTGGAGCACTGGTTGAAGGAGTGCTTCGAGGTGGAAAGGAGTGGGATAAGCATGGAGGTATTGATGCATGAAAGGGGGGACAAAAGGGCAGTAGCAAGGGTGAAGGGAGTGTTGGGTAAGCTGGAGAAGAAGAGAAGTAAGGAGGAAGAGGAATGGAGAAGGAAATATTGTAAATAGGAGAGGAAGTAGATATAAGAAAGTTGTAAATATTGTAAATAGTAGATAAGGATTAGTTATTAGCCGCGGAGGCAGAGTTTTGGCAATGCGAGGTAAAGCGAGAGAGTAGGTACATGCGTGCGAGGCGAGGCGAAGCGAGGAAGGCAAGGCGATAAGAGCGAGCGGCGTTAGAGATAAGGTGTGGAAGGATGTTAGTTTTAAGAAAATTCTGTAAAAAAATGGAAGTGTAAGCAAGTCAATTTTTTAAGGTCAGGAGGCTGAAAAATAAACGTTTCTCTATCTATCTATAATGTTTGGGGATTATATACTTTGCCTTAAGTGGCCAGGGATTATATACTTTGCCTTAAGTGGCCAGGCATTATATGTAATGTCTGGATTATATACTTTGCCTGTAACATGTACATGTATGTGTATGTGTATACTTATATTAATTACTTAATTAAAATAAATTGAATATTTTTAAGTCGCACAATTTTTCCCCCTAATTGATCAATAGCATTTTAAATTGAAACGTTTAATTATTCATAATGGTTTAAGAAGTATTGATGCAATATTGAAAGCTAATCTAATTCTATTTTTATTAATTTAAATAAGACTTTTTATGTATATTACTAGGCTTTGAAAAAATAATATTCAGTTTAACGTCTGTTTTGAGTGATCATTAATTGATATCTATTGTATATTTTTAAATAAATAATGTTTTGTGGTATTTTTACCATGTGTAACATGCAATAGTAGGTTTACATGCCACCCAGCTTCACCTACAACTCAGCATACGCAAGAAGCTGCGTGAACTAACGTCAATGCATAGAACTGGATCTTTCTCTTGGATTGAACCGCAAGCACCGACGCGCTATGGTACAGAGAGAGAGGAAACGCTTTTTTTCGTTCAAACAATCTACATCCTTCAATTTTTGTCCAGAAATGCAATTTTTTTACAGTGAAGTGCGGTAAATTTCGAAGAGCACCTTGCTGTGAGATTTTTGCATTTTCATTTGTTTATTTATTATGTTTAAGAAAGGAGTTGTATCGACCCTCAGTTAAAATGGTATTCGGATGTTGAGGGTTAATATGGCTTTAGGGTCTGAAAAAAATAGAAATCAATTTATCATTGAGTCAGACGTTTCAGCCTCGATTATGGGCCCTCATCAGTGATTTATTTCTGAAATATGGTACAAAAAAATTTTTGTTTATTAGTGGAAGGTTACAATTTTATGGTGAAAAAATTTATTTTTTATTTTTTATAAAAGTAAAAAAAGGCCATGCCTTGATAGATAGGCAAAACTGACTGCAGTATGTAAGTTTAGAAGGGTGTATCTTGTTGTGAGGGAGAAATTAGAGGGGAAAAAATATGGTGGGAATGTTTTACGCATTTTCTTGAAAAGGAGTAATGGTGACTTAAGAGAAGAAATTTGAAGGAAATCTGGAATAGGTAAGAGTGACTTGTCAAAGAGCATCGTAAAACGTAACATGACCTTTTTAAAGGGGCCGAAGGGCTAATTTGTGAGTAGATATATGCAATATATTTGTGTGAGTGTGTTAAGAGTGAAGAGTGAATCGTATTGAAGAAAACTTATTTTTTTAAATTATTGGTTGTATACAGGAAAATTGTGGTAAAATGTAGAAAGGATTTCAGTGTCAGTATGCTGGATTACTTGCTATGTGAATCATTTCGAGTAACATTCTTTTTTTGTAATTTGTGGTTTTTTCAAGGATTGTATTTTGGTCAAAGTCAAATTTTGGATCCTGATACCACGCATGTTTGGTCATGGCTGTCCATTTACTAGGTGGTCGGTAAACATCCTTTGTGTGTTCTTTTTTTTCGAATTTTTAGGGGCCGCTTTGTCGTGCCTATATATACTGCTTCGCACCCTGTGCAAGTTATAGCGTGGACGACATTTGTGTTATCATCTGTAAGAACGGGATCTTTTTTTTATTTAAAAATTGGAGTTAGATCATTAACATTTCGAAAAGCTGTTTTTACGATGAAAGGTTTTAATATCGCTGACATTTTTTCGTGTGATTACAGGATGCTTCTGTCTACTAAATTATTAATGACATTGAAGTTTTTATTTATGGGGATGGTGTGATTGATAATTTAGGCATCGACCTGAAGCTGTAGGTTTTTGATACCAATTGGTTTTCAAAGAGTTACACCATCCCCATAAATATAAAGTCAATGTCATTAATAATTTAGTAGACAGAAGCATCCTGTTATCACACAAAGATGATTTGAAGGCTATGTTGGCCGTAGCATTGCTACTGACAGGGTTTCCCATGCTAGACAGGCAGAGAACGAAGAGGAAAGTGACTAAGAGGAACAACAAAACACATAAATGATAATGCAGAGTATTTTAAAATTTTTGAAACGCTTGTCGCTACCCGAGGATCGTCGGGGCGCCCCTGGAGCCACCCGCTGGAGGCCACAGCATGCGGGACGGTGGTGATGGTGAGCTGCGAGATGGTCAGGCAGATCTCACTAATCAAACAGCTGGCCAGCAAGAACATCTGCGACACACGGTAAGCAGTGAAACATCAACTGTGTCTGCTGAGGATGCTTTGGCTAGCGTTAGCTATTTGCAGCCAACCACTTCAACAGAAATACCGTCGGAGAGCATCAAGTGGGATACCACAATGAATGAGGAATTGATGCGTCTCTATTATGAGAGTGCGAAGTTTGAAACCTCACGCAAAAAAGGACAAAATTTTAGAACGAAATTTGCCGCAAAGTATCCTCAAATAGAGAAAGTCGCACTACGAGATCTTATCGCTAAGGTGAAGGACATCAGGACTAATCTACTCATCTCAGAAGATCGAGCAATGATGATTAAACAGCAGGTTGATTTAGAGTGGAAAAACATAGGCAATGAACAGTAGTTAGAGGAAGCCGCGTCACACGAAAAAGCAGTGGCAATTGATGCTCTTCCTCAACCTGGTGACAATCCAGCACCACCACATCCTCCGGAGGTAGATGGCCTAATACAACCAGTGCCAGAAGCAGAGGTTCAACAACCAAGGAGGCGATTAAAATGGACATACCATATGAACAGAGATGTGATGCGCTTTTATTTTTTGGCAAAGAAAAGTGGGCAAAGTGTAAGGAGAGAACATCATCGACTCTTTTTACTTAAGTACCGAGAACTAGCCAACAGAATAAATGAGCAGAATCTAGCAGATCAAAAACGCTCAATATCTGTAAACAGATTGCTTGCGGCTGTTGAAATAGCTGCCATCGAAATGGAAGTGGAACAGTAGCTTCCTATTGATGAACTACCATTGGAAGATGTGGACAACGAAGTCTTGATTGCAGCTGAAGGCATAGGTGCTAGGGATAATGAACATCAAGCAACGGATCTACTAGAACCACATACGGACATTATAAACGATGATCTGAACAGCGAAGTCCGAGAAAAAATACAGTATCTTGAAAGGAATTTCGGTCATGCTTTACTAGAGTTAAGGCATGTAAAGCCAACACAAAGGCATTCACTGCCCAAGATGAACATCACAAATGATCTGCGGGCAATAATAAACACCTGAACATCAAGGTTTTACCTATGCATTTGAACGCAACACAAAATGCGTTAGAGGTGCAAACTCTTGTATACTGTGCAGCTGTGGCAACCGTTAGAAAGTTAGGCCGCAGAACTAGGCCTATAAATGCAGCCTTTGCCCCAGCACGGGAGCTAGATCCACCATGGAAGATCAGGTTGGATATGGATGTAAGCAAAGTAAGGTGCAAATTGGGTCGACTGACTCAATATAAGAAAGGAAATCGAACCAGAAAGCTGATACACCATGTTATTAAAATCATCCACCCCCGGTACATCGAGACATTGACACCAGCAATATTGGATGAGATTATAGACTCCCAACGGCAGAGACTTGATGTTCTTACTGCTAGACTGCGTCGGTACAAGAAAAGTAGTGCAAGAAAGCGACAAAATCGAACCTTTCAGGCAGACGAAAGAAGGTTTTATCGTGAGCTGAGTACAAAGCAAAATAACCAACAAGACACCGAAGTCCCTCAATTGGAAGGCATGACTAACTATTGGTCGGATGTTTTGGGAAAAACATACGAAAGCAATTTGAATACTGCGTGATTCCAACTAGAGAAAGCAAGAGCAAGCAATAACCCTGAAGTGGAGCTGACTAACATCACAGCTTTAGATGTTTCAGCGATTTTGAAAAAAGTAAGTAACTGGAAAGCTCCAGGTCCGGACATAGTGCACAAATTCTGGTACAAATACCTGACTAGTATGCATCCTGCGTTGGCAAGGTGTTTTCAGAAGATCATCGAACACCCAGATCTGATGCCAGGCTTTATGCTCCAAGGTACTAAGTATATTTTGCCTAAACTCGTAAACATCAAAGAAACTTGCACATGGCATACATTGACTACAAGCAAGCGTTTCCTTCCGTACCACATGACTATTTGCTTGAAGTCTTAAAAGTATACAAAATTTGCCCACGCATCATTGACTTCCTAAGTCATGCGATGATGCTTTGGGGTACAAGAATAAAGTATTCTGATCATGGACAACCAAGGATAACTAGATCAATACGCATTACGACGGGTATATTCCAAGGAGACTCCTTCAGTGCATTATGGTTCTGTTTAGCGTTGAACCCACTGAGCAAAACTTTGAATAGCATGTCTCATGGGTTCCGAGTAAATGATAATGAGGATGGTCATCAAGTGACCCATCTTCTATACATGGATGACCTGAAGCTATACGCTAGTTCGGACGAGAAACTGCAGCAAGTGATTGATGTTACAAAGCAGTTTTCCAATGATATGAACATGGAGTTTGGACTAGATAAATGCCGAACAGTGCATTTAACCCGAGGAGAATTAGGGACCGGAGAGATAGAGAACGATTTCGGGAATGACATCGAAGCAATGGCTGAGGGAGAGTCATATAAATACCTGGGTATTCTCAAATCTAAGTGTATTTAGCATACGATAGTTAAGAAAAGCCTAACGACTGCCTTCACTGCAAGACTCAGATTGGTTCTGAAGAGTTCTCTTAACTCGGCAAACAAGATCAGGGCAATCAACACCTATGCCATCCCTGTCCTCACGTACTCCTTTGGGCTCATCAAATGGTCGAACACCGACCTCGAACAAGTAAACAGAATCATCCGCGTAGAAATGACGAAACACCGAATGCACCACAGTAATTCGGCGATTGAAAGGGTAGTTCTACTAAGACATAGAGGGGGCAGGTGCATTTTAGATGTCAGAAAACTATGTGAGTCACAAGTTATACAGTTGCGAGACTATTTTAACAGCAAGCGAGATGTTACGCTTTACAACACCATCTGTAAAGCGGATCTTGACTACACACCCTTGAATTTGTCCTCAGAGAAGGCCTTGAATATTAGGGCAGAAACCATAGAGGAATTAGAAACGCAATGGAGACAAAAAGCCATCCACGGCGAACACCTCAAAACGTTGGATCAATATGAAGTGGATAGTGAGGCATCCAATATTTGGCTGAGAAAGGGAGTCGTGTATCCAGAAACGGAAGTCTTTGAATTCGTCTTTGCGATTCAGGGTAGGATTGTCAGCACCAGGAATTATCGCAAACACGTGTTACATCAAGACGTGGTTGACCGGTGCCGATTATGTGGAGATACCAACGAATCCATCGAGCACATTATTGATGGTTGTCGCGTAATGGCTCAAAGAAAATATACGAACAGACATAATGATGTGGCAGGCATTATACATCAACAACTTGCCCTAAGCCTAGGAATCTTAACAGAATGAATGCCTTTCTATAGATACATTGCAATGCCCGTTTTAGAAAATGAAGATTACATCTTATATTGGGATGTGACCATCCAGACGGATAATTACATCCGAGCCAATCGAACCGACATCGTGATGCGAGAAAAAAAAAGGTGGAAGAGTCTACATCATCGACATTGCTCTTGTCCACTCAATCGAAATTTGCAGGCAACCTATACGACCAGGATCCATAAGTATGGCGAGCTAAGGCATGAAGTAAAGGCAATATGGAGGAATGTGAAACATGCATCTATTCATCCTATTGTGATTTCGGCTACAGGCAATGTGCACGCAAGATGCACTGAACATCTTGATCATTTAGGAGTCAGAAGGGTACTGGCGGCAGCTCGGAAGGCGGTTTTATTAAACACCTGTCGCATTGTAAGAAATTTCCTAGACCTTCAGGAAGCCAGCGACTAAGAACCTATGGCGTGACACATGGTAGCTCTAAGAAAGCATCCAGAGGCGACTGTTGTCACCTCCAACACTCACAGCCGCTGTGTAAGGATAACAGCGGTAAAAACAAACTGCGAACTACACCATGCTTCTAATTGTGTACCAACAACATCATTGCAAATGATTTCTAACATCGTAAAAAATTAACTTATGACATCCTCATAGCATCAGTCACTTGACTTAGTCCGTGGCTATGACGAAGAACGGGGTTCACCCGAGAAAAAGTTTAAATAATTAAATATTAATAAATATTAATATATAATAATTATTATATAACAGCG
>CAKNXH010059245.1:0-19894 GCA_932178445.1 Andricus quercusramuli | reverse complement strand
TCCAACGTCAGGATACAGATACAGGAGGGGTACTAGGTAATTTTGGGGATCCAACAAGAAAAAATTATAACGGGGAAAAATTAGTTGGCTTATGCTTAGAGAAGGACCTATTTATTACAAATACCTGGTTTCGACATAAAATGATCCATACTTACACCTGGTGTAAAGGAAATAAACGCAGTATAATTGACTTCGTTATTGCAGATGAAAGACTAAGAGAACTAGTGGCGGGGGTGGAGAAGAAAGAGAACCAAACAAACGAAACAAACGCGAATCAAGGTCGAAAATTTACAGAAACCGGAAGTACAAATAGATTTTCAGAATAAGATAAACGAACGCATAGATAAGGCAATTTGGGAGCCGCTTGAAAGGAAAGAAGATATAGAAGGTGCGTGGGCTTTATTGCGGGATACCATTGTTGAAACTGCGATTGAAGTGTATGGTATGGCGAGGGTAGGAAAAAAGTCTGGCGATGCGTGGTGGAACGATGAAATTGCGACAGCCCAACAAGAAAAGAAAGGCGCGTACAAGAGAACGTTGAACATGACAGGTCTTAGCGATGAGGAGAGAAATAGACTCAAAAATGATTACAGACACAAAAAGAGGAAAATTAAACGTCTAGTCAAAGAGAGTAAAGAGAAAACCAGAACAGAAGAAGAGAACAAAATAAAAAACTGCTTTGAAGGAATTATGAAACTATTATTTAAAGAGATGGAGGGAAGTAAAAGTACAGAGTTTGTTAGCATGAGAAACAGCAAAGGTGAAATGCTATATGATACAGACGGGATAGTAGACGCTTTAAAAGACTCTTTCAAAGAACTATTAGGAGGTGAAGATATAGGGCAACAAAACTACGACATTGAACATAATGCATTAGAAAACCCAATTGAAAAAGTCAGTGTCACTGAGGTCAGAGATATAATTAAGAACTTTAAAAACGGTAAGGCTGCGGGTATAGACAGTATTAGCGCTGAAATGCTTCAATACGGTGGCGAGTACATACCTCACAGGTTGTGCGAATTGATAAATTTATGTTTCGAGACAGGAGAAGTCCCAGACGATTGGAAAAGGGCGATTATTGTACCAATATATAAAAAAGGAGATAAAAGCAACTGCAGTAATTACAGAGGTATCAGCCTACTAAGTACCGTAAGTAAAATATACTCAAAAATACTTATTCGTAGGGTAATGGAAATTACAGAAGAGAAGATATGGGAAGTCCAAAGTGGATTTATGCCAGGAAGATCATGTACAGATCAGATATTTAGCCTAAGACAGATCACAGAAAAAAGCTTGAGAGTAGGAAAGAAAGTTTTCTGTGCATTTATTGACCTAGAAAAAGCATTCGACACGGTAAATAGAAGTAAACTTTGGGAAGTTCTTAAAGAGTATGGAGTGAACGGAGGGCTCCTACAAGCAATTAAAACAATATGTACGGGTAGTAAAGCGAGTATAAGGGTAAATGGGAAACAGAGTGACTGGTTCGATATTATGCAAGGCGTGAAACAAGGATGCGTTATGTCCTCGTGGCTATTTATCATATTCATGGATAAGTGTCTAAGAACTGCCCTCTTCGACGAAAAAGGTATAGATCTCGAAACCGTCAAGGTACGTGGGTTGGCTTTCGCAGATGACAAGATTGTTATAGCAGAATCAGTCGAAGACTTGCAAAGAATGTTGAATAAACTTAACACAACCATGAAGAACATGGACCTCAAAATTAACGTGAATAAAACGAAAGTCATGGTTTTTGAGGGAAAAAGTGAGAAAACAATATGCAACATTGTCCTAAATGATGTGAGATTAGAACAAGTTGACAAGTACGTATATCTAGGTAGTCTATTCACTAACGACGGAAAAATAGATGGGGAATTAGATAGGCGCATAAATAAGGGTAAGCAGGTTATCGGTAGAGCAGGGTCCATCCTCACGAATAAAAACACATCAAAAAAAGCTAAAATGGCCATACATAACTCTATTTTCGTATCGCCTGTACTATACGGTAGCGAGGCATGGACCTGTCAAGAAAAGGACAGGAGTAAAATCAACGCGATCGGCATGAAACCTCTGCGCATAATATGCGGAAAAACACTGATGGACAAAGTCCGAAACGAGATAATGCTCAAAGAATGTGATACATGAGAGACGCTAGTTGACATATGGGAAAGAAATCAGTTAAGATGGTTCGGACATCTTGAAAGAATGAAAGACGAACGACTGACGAAGCAAGTATATAAAGGTAAAGTAAATGGCAGAATGCCCAGAGGTAGACCGCCGAAAGAATGGTTGGAATCTGTAAATGAGACATTAATCCGAAGAGACATAAGAAGTCATAGGGACAGAAGAGCTTGCATGAAGAAATGCATGGACGTAAAGGAAGCTAGAGTAGTATGTCAGGACAGAAAAGTGTGGCGACAAATAGTTTATAAATAGAGTGACAATAGAGTGTATGATGCCTGAAAAAAAGATCTTGGGTACTAATGGGCCCAAGTGGGGAACCATACATAACAATTTTGTGAGGCTCCTCACTTGGGGTGATCGCTAGAGAGATTGATCAGCAACCTGGGTCGGAGCAGTGTTGCGGAGTGAACGTGTCATTTGAATAAATAACACGAAAACTCCAGATCAATCTAAAATATCTATACCTAACACATATACCTATATACCTATCTACCTTATACCATATAGCGACCTACCTTACACCTATATACCTATCCCACTACTTTCCAACCGAGCAAGTCACGCCTACCCTGAAAGGGAAATGGCTTAATGGTATAATAATAATAATAATAATAATAATAATAATAATAACTTCACGCATCCCCCCGAAATTAAAATTTCTCAAATTTCCTTTCTGCATAAGTTTGTACGGCGTTAGTACTGTTTGTACATTTCATATTTCCGTTTGTAGCCTCTTGGTTGCCCAGATAGAGACAAATAAAAATTTCAGGACTGCCCCCCGAAATTTGAATTTTTCAAATTCCCATTATACCCACAATTGCTTATATGCTATCGTAAACTTGTAGCACCAAAAAATACAATAAAATAAAAAACAAAACAAAATTTGATTTATTTTTATTCGAGCAACCAAGAGGGTACAAACGAAAATATGAAATGTACAAACATTACAAACGACGTACAAATGCATACAAAGAGAAAATTTGAACAATTCAAATTTCAGCTGAGCAGTCCCGAAATTTTGATTTGTCTCTATCTGGGCAACCAAGAGGGTAAAAACGAAATTGTGAAAGGTACAAGCAGTACCAACGACGTACAAACGTATGCAAAAAGAAAATTTCAGAGATTTTAATTTCGGGGGGATGCGTGAAGTTAGCCCCCCGAAATCAATTTTGCCCCTTATTTGGTAACCAAGAGGGTACAAACGAAAAGGTTGAATGTACGAACAGTAAGAACGACGCGACGTACAAACGTATGTAAAAATGAAATTTGAAAAATGTGAACTTCGGGGGCCAACTTCACGGGGGTCGCTTCCTCTTATTTTCTTTCGACATTTTTGCCGCATAACCTAAATACTGAAGCAAATGTACTGCGAAATATTTGCAACTGACAAAATGACTGAAGCAGACGACACGATTAACCGCAGGGGATACTGCCCGCTTTTTCATATACTCCTGCGTTGTTGTGGAGTTTTTTAAATCAAAATTATTTTTTCATAGGTTGAAAATTAGTATTCTGATTCGAAATTTATTTTATTAACTAAAAGTTTAACTAAATTTGTTAGCGATTTCTTTCTCTTGATAAACATTCAATCTGTTTGGTAGAAAATTCATTTCTTATAGGTTGAAAATTTAACTATTCACTTGAAAATTTATTTTATTTGCTTAAAAACTTCTTCAACTAACTTAAAATTAAAAGATTTTTTTTTCTTGATAGTTTATCTTTTTAATTCCAAATTCAACTATTTTGTTCAAAGTTGGTCTGTTTTGGTCGCAGTATAATCTTTTTAGTTGAAAATCTAATTAGTTGCTTTAAAATATTTTTCTTCATTGGAGATGCATCATTTTAGTTAAAAGTTCATTTCTTTGATTCAAAATTTAACAAATTTCGTTGAGAATTCGTTTTCTTGGTTTAAAGTGAATTTTTTCATGGAAACTTATATTTTTTTTATAGAAAACTATTCTATTTTTGCTAGAAAATTGATCTTTTTCATTCAAAAATTCACTGATTTTGTTGAAAACTCGTATTTTTTAATCGAAAATCCAATTATTTTGGTAGAAAATTCATTGTTTGGTGTTGTAAATTCAACTTTTTTCTCAGAAACTCCTCTTTATGACTTAAAAATTCAACATTTTGAATGAGATGTTTTTTTCTTTATTGAATGAAAAATCATTCTTCTACAATTCAAGCATTTTTAATTATCACTAGTAGTCTTGCGCGCGCCAGGGCGCGCGCCTACTAATTTTTTTATGAGAAAGAATAAACCAAACACTTATTTTTTCTATACTATTCAAATTTGATTGATGTTGAAAAATATTTGTACAAAATAATGATTAGAAGACACGAAACTCACTACAGGATGATGTACGTAGCCTCCAATAAGGAGCTCCTTTTAATTTTTTTTCTTTGTTAAAGCTAAAGGAGTAACAGGTTTCTCATCATTTATTTTTTTCTAAATTCTGCCATCGTTATCATCTTGAAAGAATTGTGAATATAATTATAATTCAATTTATTACAATTGGCTCTTAAATTTGTCTAACACTTAACTTATTTGTAAATTATACCGCCGTAATACATTTTTTATTTTATAAATTAAAAGAAATGTTATTTCTAAAATAAATTGTGAATAATTCGTTATAACATGTACATGAGCATATAAATTTCAAATTGATAAATACTACGAATAATATTAATTTTCATGATTATATAAGTTTTACAAAGTTTGAAAAAATAAATGATACATAGAATAATAGCTGTAACTACCAATCTTTCAGTTTTTAAGGAATATGATAACAAATTTTTAAGTTGTCTATTTGCTCGGCAATTATTGCTTTCATACTCTATAGTAATCCATTCACCACTAATATTTTATTATGCATTGAGAGATGTAGTGAACTTTTTCTATGAAAAATTAATTTTCTAATTTTTATTGTAAATGATGCACGTTATTACGAAAAAGTAAAATGTATTTTAGTATAACTTTTTAATATATGAACATTTTTATCGTATCTGTAGTTCACGTAAAAATGATAAAATTCTTCTATTATAAGAAGAAAATTATCCTGTCGAAAGAACTTTCCAGGCCTTTATAAAAGTTACAGTATTTTTCTCATTAAAAGCTAAATTGAACAAAAGCTTTTCAAAAATATATATTTTGTGTCCTTTTGCGAAAATCTGTTTTCAATTTTTTTTAGAATAATTTTTTGTAACGTTTCGCATAATTTACTTTAAAAAAATATTTCTCCTTGATATATTCTGCGACTGTACCTGCAGAACATGTATAATTTTACACGGGTTCTTTCTATAAAAAAAATGTATGTAAAATATTTCTCATAAAATGATTGAAAGTATAAAGTATAAATTTTATTTTTTAAATCCGCATATGTAAGATAAGTAATAATACAGAAACGTTGCTCAAAGCATTTGGTTTGCGTCGCCGGACTTACGTTTTTATGTCTATTTTTAGTAAGCATTGTTTTCATCTCACAGTTTAATTTCTTATAAAATTCTTCCTCGTTATCATTGTTTAATTCTCGTTCTAAAATATAGATAATATCTTCCATGTGTAAAAATATTGATGTGTAAAATTTAACTGCTCCATTTGTGGTTAAAAATTGATCTTTCTGGTTCTAAATTCAAATATTTATGCAAATAAATTCGAAGCAAAAAAAATATAAACCAAAAATTAATCAAATCAAATTTGAACTTACATCACATCCATTGTTCAAAGTATTTAGATGGAGATTTATTTGATTTGTCAAAAATTCTTATTTTTTGATAGAAAATTAATTTTTCTAGTTGAAAATTCAAATATTTGGTTTAAAATGTATGTACATATTTTACTCCAAATTCTTCCTTTCTGATAGATAATCAATCTTCTCGATTGAAAATTCATCTTTTTGAGTAAAAATTTAAATATTTTGTCGAACCTTCAACAGTTTTGTTGAAAGTTTATGTTTTTGGCTTGGAATTAAACATTTTTCATAACATTTTTGTTATTGTTAGAAAATTCATCTTGGTTGATGAATTCGTGTTTTTGATTTTAAAATAGTGTCTCTAGTATATTTTTTTCAAAATAGTAGCAAAACAGCGTCACGCTTAGAAAAATTGAAAACTGAGAATTGAAAGAATTGAAAATTTCAATTCATAAAACTTCAAACAATTGCATTTGGGAATTAAAAAATGGAAATAAATTGGAAAAATAATATTAAACTCCAAAAAATGTAATTTATTTGAGTAATTTCAAAATGATTTTGGAAAAATACAAAGGAATTCGAAAGAATTTGAATAAATGTTGAAAAATTAAAAATGTGTTCAAAACATTTCAAGACGAGTTAAACACAAACTGAAAACTTAAAAAATATCTATCTAATAATAAATAAATAAATGAAAAATAAATAAATAAAATATAAATATCTATCTAATAATAACGACAAAAATATAATAAAATATTCATTAAACTGAATAGAATTATTGACCTAATTTAAAAGAGTTCAGGTCAATTAACAAAATTCGAAAGAGATGATAAAATAATTCTGAATGAATTAGTAATAATTCAGGATGAATTCAAATTAATTGCAAAACATATTTGAAAATCTCTACAAATCTATGAAAACCTACAAAATGCCTCACTTCTTGTGAATGAATTCCTTGAAGTACATTGAAATATTATAAAATCCCGTGAAATCGTATGAAACTTTATAATATTTTCTCACATCCTGGATTACGGAAATACCTTGAGAGCTTTTAAAATCCCATAAAATTATTGAAATTTTCGGAAAGTCATAAAATTCGTTTAAATATTCTAAAACAATTGAAACCTTGCAAATCCTATGGAATAGTTTTATATATTCCGAAGTTTTAAAGAAAATCTCTAAACGCACAGAAAAATTTGTTTATTTCTCCTAAAGACATTGAAATCCTTTAAAATTCCTTAAAAAATCAATAATATCTTGAAAGTGCATTAAAGTCTTTAAAAATACTTTATAATATTTCAAATACTATCAGGTTACTGAAATAAATGGAAAATTCCTTGGAATCTTTTGATATACCCTAAAACTTGACATAGGTCCCATTAAATCGATCTATATTTTCGAAATTTTAGGAAACTCTTTGATACAACACCCCATGCAAATTTTTTTAAATCTCTCTAGAAAGCTTTAGAATCTTTTTAAACACTCTAAAATATTCCAAATCTTCTGAAACCGAAAGAAAAAATATTCCTTAGAATCTTTTTAAATTCTCTTAAAGTTTTCAAATCCTATAAAATCTTTGGAAATCAATTCAAACATTTTAAAGCTCTTGAAAATGCTTCAGACCTTTTAAAATACCATAAAATAATTGCAATCCTATGAGCAACATTAAATTACTGAAATGAATAAAAAAATTCCTAGGGTCTTTCAAACTACCCTAAGATATTCAAAATCATTCAGAATATTTTGGAATTCCTTGAATTTTTGTAAGCTCTTCAAAATCCCATGCAATTTTTAAAAGCACCCTAAAATATTTCCAATCCTTTGACATTCTTTTAAATTATTGGCATCCTGTGATTCTTTAAACATCACTTGAAACTTTTTTGAAATTCCTTAAAATTATTGAACTCTCTTGGAAATACCTTGGAGTCTTTTCAAATTCTTTAAATATTTATTTTAAGATTAATTGAAACTTGAAACTTTTTGAAGCTTTCGAAAATGCCTTGAAATCTTCCAAAATACTCCCAAATATTTCCAATTCTCTGAAATCAATTATTAATATTATAATTATATATTATAATCAATATATTTTTTATATAATCTATAATCTATCATTTATAATCTTATAATTTTATATAATATTAAAAATATAATTTTTATTTAATAATATATAAATAAATTATGGAAATATAATATTTTTATATAATATTTATATAATTTACAATAATATAATTTTTTATATAATCAATTATAATTATTAATTAGAAATGCCCAAAAATATTTCAAACATTTCAAAACTTCGAAAATCACTTAAAACTTTTTAAAGCTCTTGAAGCTGCTTTGGAATCTATTGAATTACTGTAGAATATTGCAAATCCTCTGAAATCGATGAAAGTACTGAAATCGAATGAAAAATCCCACGAACCTTTAAGAAACCTCCAAAAGTTTTCAAATCCTTTAAATCTTTTTGAAATCCCTCCAAAAGTTTTCAAATACTTTAAATCTTTTTGAAATCCCTTCAATTTCTTCAAATATTTTGAAAATATCTTGGATTCTTTTGAAATACCTTAAAATATTCATAATCTTGAAAAATTCCTCCAACAATCCTTTTGAATCAATTAAATGACTAAAATCAGTTGAAAATTCCTTGAAAACTATTAAAATATGCTAAAATATTTCAAACCCTTTAAAATCTTTTGGCATTTATTGAAATTATTGACATCTCTTTCAAATGCTTTGGATTCTTTTCGAATGCCCTAAAATATTCTCAGTCTCTTGAAATTCCTTCAAATTATTAAAATGAATAACAAATTCCTTGGAATTTATTGAAATTCTTTCAAATATTTCCCTACAATATATCAATTTGAAATCTTTTAGACTCAATTGAAATTTTTTAAATCCTCTGAAATACTATTAAATTAGTGAAATCAATTACAAATTCCTCAAAATATATCAAATTCTTCAAAATCTTTTTAAATTTCTTGCAATTGTTCCAAGACCTTGAAAATGCCTTGGATTTAAAAAAAATACCTTATAGTCTTCAAACTTCTTTGAAATCCATTAAAATTATCAAAATCAATTGCTTGAATATTCCTTGAAGTTTCGGTGTTTTTTTGTAATAGGAGTGCCCCTTAAGAGCGTAAAATGCTCAATTTGAAAATCTTTTTATATTCTACAATTTTTTATCTGTAGATACACACAGATCTTCGACATACTTCTATTCCAACCGAAAAAAAATAATTATTCCAATGTGGCGCTATAAGGAAATGGAGATTTTAATCGTATAGGGCAAGTAGAACCGAAACGTACACGATTATAATAGAAATCACAGTTACCGACCGTAAAAATGATTAATTTGAAAAGTTCTTGTTTGCGTAAAAAGCTTTAAAACAGACTACCATCACAATTGAGGTTATGGTTCATTACTAGAGATGGGGAGTGACCGTCAGATGACCGATTTCCGGTAATCTGACTGTCACCTGACCGGACAAGTGGAAAAAGTGGAAATCATGTTATTACGCGAAAAATTGAATTAATATCATAGATATAAACGACACAAAGCGTTTTTATTAGTGAAACGAAATTTGTTTTTTAAAAGAAAGTGAAGAAAAAGGAATAAATGCGTGAAAAGTGTTCGTATCTCGTTGCTGTAAAGGAACATAACCTATTAAACATGAATAGTTTTCAAATTTTCATAACTAGCAAGTACACTTTTCTTAAAAAAGAAGCCAAAGTGATGGTTTGTGTGAGTTTTATCATCCAATAAATGGTATAACATTTAGTTTGTAGTATTTTCTTGTGGTAGGTGAACCTTACCTGTATGCATAAGTGTTAAAATGGAAAGTATACCATGTTAACAAACAACAAAAGTATTTGGTTTTCATTTAAATAATTCCAAATTGTATACATTTGGTTGAAGACTTTTAAACGCTTAACATTTTGTCGTTTCAAATCTTAGTTTTTCAAAATTATACAATTTTAAATTTAAACTCTTTATTTCTAAATAATTCTATAATAGAGAAGGTTAGAATTGGAATAATTCCATCGTAACAAAATTCAGAGCTATTTGGGGTTAATTTAAATCGCTCGAAATTGTACAAATTATGCTTTAAAATTTAAATGTTCAAAACCCTCTGTCATTTCAAATTTAAATTGTTCATAATTATTATACAATTTTAAATTGAAATCCTGTATACTTAAATAATTGTAAAGAGGAAAAAGTTAACATTAGAATGATTTCGCATGATAAAAAAATTCAAAGAATTCAAAAATACTTGCTCAACTATAATGTCATAACACTTGAAAGCGCACTTTAGGATTCTTTCTTATTTACAATTTAGATAACTTGTTCGAAATCAAATAATATCCAAGTGAAAATCTTAAAAATTAAAGCAATGTTAAATTAAAAATGTGTCAAAAATAATTTCAATGAAACTTCAGAAATGAGGGAATTTCAAATTAAAACATCGCTTAAAATTCAGGAAAATTCATAATTAGTTTAAATTTCAATAGCTCAAGCTTCTACATTTTTAATTTTTAATTTTTAGTAGGTAAAAGTGTTTTTGGAGAGCCTCGACATAACGTGTTTTCATTTTTTGGAAATTCCAAATTAAAACGCTGTTAAATTCAAAATCATTTGTTTGATTGTTAAAAATTTGCAGAAATCTTTAAAGTTCGGAAGTGCAAAAATTTCAAGCTATTTTAAACCTATGAATTCAAAATTTTCGGGCCGATAAATTTTGAATCTTAAATTGAAAATAAGAATTGCACTTTGTCACTTTCCTGTTTTTCAAATTTCTAATCAAGTGAAATTCTTCTGACAAAACATTTATTAGTTGATATTTTACCCAAAAAAAGACGAATATTCAACCAAAAAGGATGACTTTTTAATGAAACAGTTAAATTTTCAACAAAGCGATTAACATTTTTAACAAAAAAAAAATATATATATATATATATATATGCAACCAATAAGATTAATTTGATACTGAGAAAACAAATTTGCATCAAAAAAATTAATTCTGAATTAAAGAAAAATACTACTCTTGAATCAAAGAGATGAATTTTCAACTAAAGTGATGAATCTTCAAACGAAAAAATTAATTTCAAACAAAGTAGTTCGAGTTGCAACCACGTATTTGAATTTTCAACCAAAAAAGATGAATTCTCAATAAGAAATTTAATAGTTGAATTTCAACTAAAAACGATCAAATTTCAAACAAAGATGTAATAGTTAAATTTGCAGTTAAAAAAATTTAATTTTCTACCCAGAGAGATGAATTTTCAATAAAAGTGTTGAATTTTCAACCAGCAAAGATTTTTCAGGAAAGAAAGAAAAAAAATGTTTGAAATTTCTACGAAACAGTTGATTTTTCAACAACAGAATTAAGAGCCATACTAATAAATATTATTATACACTGAATAAAGCCCAGTTATCACTATTATTTTAAGAATAAGCTACACTTTATTTAGTTCCTTGAGAACTTTCAAACTAAAAAAAAACTTGGCAAATAAAAGCCTTATACTACAATCAAAACCAGAATACTCAGTTTTCCTACCTATCACTGAATTGATCCCCATGATAAATTAAAATGTAGTCTACAATATAATAAAACAAGATAAAAATACCATGACGTAAAATTCAAAGAAGCGTTCAGTCATTCAGTTGGATTTAATCATGAAAGAAACAAATCATATTCGCCATAAACTTATGCCTTAATTTTGAATGATTTGTGTAGGTTATGTCTCATTAAAATCACGCAAATCGAAGAAATTGTCCGTCTGAAGAGATTAACAGCCTGCAATTACATAAAAAATTGTTCCGTTTTTGTTTCCATCTTACATTATTTAGTAAACAACATTCCAATAACTATTTATAAGGTGATTTCCACTTTTTCCAAAATGTCCGGTCAGACAGTCAGATGACGGGAAATCGGTCAGATGACCGAAGCGGTCGGCGTCATTTGACGTCACTCCCCATCTCTATTCATTACTCGCCTCAAAATATATTTCACGTATTTCTCCTGTTCAGACTTTACCGTGCAACGGTTGGCAACACTGAGCGGCGCATTACCAAATACGAAAAACCACGTGTCGTATTATCGAACTCGAACTACGATTCGATTCGATTCGATTACTATTTCCCACAGTGATCCCGAAAAGAACACATTGACATGCGCATGCTTCGACTGAATAGCGCTTATTGGTTTTAGTTCGTGTCCTCATTGGGAATTAAAATACAGGCGCGTACTACAGCCAATCATCTATACTACAATCACAACATGCGCACATAAAGGCGACTCAATTAGCATCACTAATTTCAAATGCAGTGCCATGCACAGACACACACTACTGTTGAATATGAGCGGCCTACAGCAAGCAAACGTTACCTCCGCTGTTACTCTCGAAAATCGTCATAATCGAAACCGACAATATCGTTTAGAGATTTTATATAAAGGATAGATTGAAATCAAATTCAAAATCCTATTCAACGTTTAATATTCAAGTTATTGAATACAATTATTCCCGAAATTAAAAACAAGAATCCAACGACCAAATTTGGACAACCACCATAAAATGCTCCTGTTGTAATTAAAAGAAAACTTTTTCTAGAAAATTTTTTTTTTTTTAAGAAAACCTTTTTTTTAATCACCAAGAAAGATTATTCAATCAATAAAGAGAGAAAAATCTCATTCGAAATGCTGAGTTTTTGAATCATAAAGATGAGTTTTTGAAAAAAATATCTTCATAAATTCCTGCCCCGGAGTTATATGCAAATCGGAAAAAATTTATTTAACATTTAAGCTATATATACCCTCGTCGTGACTTTGATAATTTTTCAAATTGCGGTTTCACATATAAAATTTAGTATGCAATAAAAATGTGTAAACTCTAAAGGAAATGCCGACGAAAAATCTCGTTTCAAAGCAGCTAAAACTGACGACTTTTTAAAAAAATTAATTAATTTTTAACAAAATAATCAATTCCTTATAAAATTCCTTGAAATTTTAACCAGATTGTTGAATTGAAAACCTACAAAGATAAATTTTCCATTCAGGAAGTATGATTTCATTTCAAAACATGAATTTATCACAATATTATCAAAAATAATTAATATTAGTATCAATAGCTGAATTTTCAAATACAAATATGAAAGTTGATTATCATTTAATTTTTTACAATGAATACGAATTTTCCACACAATATTACAATATTCGAAAAATTCGTATGAATTTAAATATGAAAAAATCGCTCTTTCTTAATTTCAGTAAACTTTGTTGTATATTATTTTCACATAACACAACCTACGAGGATTCAAACATATAAAATATTTATAGTTTTTAGATATGGAATTTAGTATACAATAAAAATATTTACTTCTGAATAAAATACCCCAGTGAAGAATCATCTCAAATTCACCAAAAATGACGATTTTTCAACAATATAAATTAACTTACAACAAAATAATTGAGTTTTTATCAGAATAGTAGTTGTTTTCTTATCCAAATGGCTGCACTGAACCTGCAAAGATTAATTTTCAATCAAGAAGAATAATTTTTTTTCAAAAGATGAACTTCCAACAATATTAATTATTAATAAAATTATTACACATTAGTATGAATAATTGAGTTTTTATTTGAAGAAAATAAGCTGTGAAACAAAAATAATTGAAATTTCAAATGAAAAACGATGAATTTTTTGTTTGTTTGAGGTCCTAGTTTATTTTCTTTATATGAATTCAACTTTCTGTCATGTAGGTAATTCTGATACCAATCTGATTTAGATTATTAAATAAAAACGATGGAGAAAAAAAGATTTCTTACATTAAAAATGAGGTAAAAATCTGCAAACTCATTTTTAAGAAATTAAATTATTTTTAAGTACATCTACGGATTGGAAAGAATCGTGAGTTTAGTGCCTCTATTTAAAATGTTTTTTTAATTTAAATAGACTCGAAGATCATTTTACCATGAAAAATATCACTGAAATATTTTACTAACTGCCGAAAACATAAAAAAAATAGTTATGGACGCGTATATTTTATTTTTTATCTTTAGAAATAGTTGATGAATTTTTCATATTTTTGAATCATCATGTATTCAATAACATGAGAATGATAAAAATATTAACGATTATTATTTCATTGAAAATTAATCTTTTCTGTTCAAAATAAGTTTTTCACTGAAAATTACATTTATTACTGCAACTTTAACTGTATCATGTTTGTTTGGGCATTAGTCTTCTTCAGTTGAAAATTCAACTATTTGTTTGAAAATTTCTTTAATTTCTTTAAACTTTCAGTAAAATATTTATTTTCTTGGTGACTCGTTCACCTTTTTGATTGCAAATTCGATTATTAGTTTAAAAGTGCCATTGAAAATTGTAATATTTGGTTGCGAATTTATAAATTTGGTTGAAAAATTATTCTTTTTTGGTAGAAAATTAGTTTTTTCATTACAAATTAATTTTTTTAAGTAAAAATTTAACTATTCCATTTTTGAGCGAGATTTTTTTCTACAGAAATTTAATCTTTTTCAGATGGAAATTTATCCATTTTGTAGAAAATTTAACTATTTAGTTAGAAATTTATGTTATCTGTTTAAGAACTTATTTCGCTAATTCAAAATTAAATTATTCTATTTTTGTTGCAAATTGATTTTTTTAATTTTAAAATTCATCTATTTTGTTGAAAAAATTGTCCTTTTTTGTAGAGAATTAACCTTTTTGGTTAAAAATTCAATTTAAAAATAAAATAATTGGTTGAAAATTCATAGATTTTGTTAAAAAAATATTCTTTTTTGGGAGAAAATTAGTTTTTTCTATTGAAAATTAATTTTCCTTTGGATGAAAATTAGTATTTTAATTAAAAATTAATTTTCTTAACTAAAAATTCTACTAAATTTGTCATCGAAATTTTTTTAAGACATTTAATCTGTTCGATAGAAAATTCATTTGTTTGATTGAAAATGTAACTATTTCGTTGAAAACTTATTTTATTTGCTTAAAAACTTATTTCTGAAACTGAAAATTGAACTATTCTATTTTTTGTTGAAATTTTCCTATTTTTTGATTTGAAAATTCATCTATTTTGTTGAAAATTTGTCTTTTTTTGTATTAATACAATCTTTTTGGTGTAAAATTCAACTATTAGTTATAAAATTTCATTGTAAGTTGAAATATTTAGTTTAAAGTTCATGTATTTTGTTAAAAAATGTTCTTTTTTGGTGGAAAATTAATTTTTTATGACACATGCATAATTTCAGCTCTTTTCGACGCCTAGGAAGTGGGGCTTAAGCTCTACTTTTTACTCCCTAGGGACTGAAAGGTGACGTCAGAGATGAATAATGAAAATTATGCATTTATGAGCTCGCATCTTATGATTATTATGAGCCCACTCACCGTGAAAACTGTGAGGAAAATTTGGTTGCAGACAATAGAAATTTTCGGTTATTTATGGAATGTTACCATATATACCTGTAAAATTTGCCATAATGAAAGAAAATTATCATAAATTTCCGGAAATTTATGGAAAATTTTAGAAATGAATTTTGGGTGAGTTACCATATTTGCCTGTAAAATTACCATGAATGACCGGAATTTTTCATAAATTTCCGGAAATTTATGGAAAGATGAAACAATTAATTTTTGGTAATCTATGGTAAGTTACCATATTTGCTTGTAAAATTACCATAAATTACTGAAAGTTTTTATAAATTTTCGGCAATTCATGGAAATTTTTAATGATGAATTTTAGGTAATCCATGGTAAGTTACCATATATACCTGTGCAATTACCATGAATAACCGGAATTTTTCATAAATTTCCGGAATTTTTTGAAAATGAATTTTGGGTAGGTTACCATATTTATCTGTAAAATTATCATAGATGATCGGAATTTTCCACAAATCTTCGGCAATTTATGAAAATTCTGAAAAAATTTATTTTGGGTAACTTATGGTAAGTTACCAAATTTACCTTAATACTACCATAAATTACCAAAAATGTCTATAAATTTCCGCAAATTTATAGATATTTTCAAATTGAATTTTGGAAAATTTATCGTAAGTTACCATGAATCATCTCTAAAATTACCATAAATTAGGTTAAGATCAATTTCATGCTTCATTATACAAAATCTAATATGGACTGAAATCATGACTATATTTCGAGAAATGTCTGAAATCATTCATTCGTTTTAAAAAATATCGTATGTCTATGAACTGTACTGAAAACAATTTTTTTTCATATAGATTTAATCTTTTTAGTTGAAAGTTCATCTGTTTGGTTAAAAATGTAACTATTTCGTTGGAAATTTATTCTGTTTGGTTAAAAACATATTTTGTTCAAATATGGTCTTTTTTGGTAGCGACATAACCTTTTTGGTTGAAAATGTAATTGTTTGCTTGAAAATGTTTTTTTCATTGATGATGCATCATTTTAGTTAAAAGTTCATTTCTTTGGTTAAAAATTTAACAATTTTTGTTGAAAATGAATTTTTTATTTTAATTGCAATATGACCATTTTGTAGTGGTTGTCCAAATTTGGTCGTTGTATTCTTGTTTTCATTTTCAGGAATTCTGTACATTAAAACTTGGGTATTAGACGTTAAATAGGATTTTGAATATTTTATTTTAATCTAATTTGAAATTCTTAAATTTCAGAAGAGTTGAATTTTTAACTAAGAAAGTTGTTTAATACACTTGATCGATTGCATAAAAATACAAGGCAGGAGTTTTTGAAAGTTACGAATTCGGTGTCGATTTAAAATTGTTGAAAAACATGCTTATCACTTTTGCATATTTTCGAAGCCTCGTGTACTCAAAAGCCGAAAAATAAAAATGTTCCTGATATTTTTTTAATAACGCTAAAAGAGATTGGGAAATATTTTCCAAATGCATACAATATTTAAAATATTTAAAACTATTACTGAATCTTTCTTTTTACAATTTAACTATTTTGTTCACATTACAAGAAAAATCATTTGGAAATTGGACTATTCCGTGTTCGGTTCAACACTTATCTTCTGCAATTGAAAATTTATGTATTTTATTAAAAATTAATCTTTTCTTGTAGAAAATTAACCTTTTTGGTTTAAAACTAGTTTTCTTTTTACTGAAAATTATATTTTTATCTGGAAATTTGAATATATCATGTTTGTTTGAGCGACAATCTTCTTGAGTTGAAAACTCAATTATTTATTTGAAAATTTCTGTAATCTGTTGGAACTTTCGGTAGAATATTTTTCTTCTTTGTGACTTATTCACCTTCTTGTTTGGAAATTCAACTATTAGGTTGAAAATTCCATTAAGATATAAAATGTTTGGTTGCAAATCCGTGTATTTTGTTGAAAATTATTTTTTCTTTCAGAAAATTAGTTGTTTTTATTGGAAATTAATTTTTTTAAGTAAAAATTTGACTATTCCATTTTTCGGCGAGATTTTTTTCGATAGAAATTTAATCTTTTTTAGTTCAAAATTTATGAATTTTTTAGAAAATTTAACTACTCCATTAGAAATTCATGTATTTGTTCGAAAACTTATTTCTATAACTGAAAATTACACTATTCTATTTTTTGTTGCAAATCAAACATTTTCATTTGAAAATTCATCTATTTTGTTGAAAAATTGTCTTTTTTGGTTGAGAATTGACCTTTTGGTTGAAAATTCCATTGAAAATAAAATAATTGTCTGAAAATTCATGGAATTTGTTAAAAATTATTCTTGTTTTGGGAGAAAATGAGTTTTTTAAATTAAAATTATTTTTTCTTAGGTTGAAAATTAGTATTCTTATTGAAAATTCATTTTCTTAACTAAAAGTTCAACTAAATTTGTTAGCGATTTTTTTTCTTGATGAAAATTTAATCTGTTAAGTAGAAAATTCATTTCTTAGGTTGAAAATTTAACTATTCAGTTGAAAATTTATTTTATTTGCTTAAAAACTTATTACTCTACATGTAGAAGATAGTGTTGTAAGAAATGGAAGTCATGTAAACCCTAAGGCCTTAGCGGACACATTATGTATAAAGAAGAAGAACTTATTTCTTTACCTGAAAATTGAACTACTCTATTTTTTGCTGACATTTTTTTATTTTCTTATTTGAAAATTCAACTATTGGGTTGAAAATTTCATTACAAGCTAAAATATTTGGTTGAAAATTCATTTATTTTGTTACAAAATATTCTTTTTTGGTAGAAAATTAATTTTTTCAACTAAAAATTAAACAATTCAATTTTTTGTCAACATTTTTTTTTCATTGTGGGTTAAGTTTTTTAGTTGAAAGTTCATCAGTTTGGTTGAAAATGTAACTAATTCATTGGAAATTAAATTTATTTGGTAAAAAACTTCGTTATCTAACTTAAAATTAGAAGATTTGTTTTCTTGATAATTTATCTTTTTAATTCCAAATTCAACTATTTTGTTCAAAATCGGTATTTTTTGGTCGCAGTATTATCTTTTCAGTTGAAAATCTAATTAGTTGTTAAAAAATGTTTTTCTTTATTGTAGATGAAAATATTTGGTTAAAAATTAATTTCTTTGATTCAAAATTTAACAAATTTCGTTGAGAATTCGTTTTCTTTGTTGAAAATGAATTGTTTAAATGAAAACTCGTATTTTTTAATCGAAAATCCAAATATTTTGGTAGAAAATGCATGATTTTGGGTTGTAAATTCAACTTTTTTTCAGAAACTCCTCCTTATGACTTAAAAATTCAACATTTTGGATGAGATGTTTTTTTCTTTATTGAATGAAAAATCTTTCTTCTACAATTTAAGAATTTTAAATTATCATAGATTGAAATCAAATTCAAAATTCTATCCAACGTTTAATATTCAAGTTATTGAATACAATTCCCGAAAATGAAAACAAGAATCCAACGAACAAATTTGGACAACCACCACAAAATGCTCCTATTGTAATTAAAAGAAAACTTTTTCTTGAAAAAAAATGTGTTTTTAAGAAGAGCGCTTTTTTTAATCACCAAGAAAGATTTTTCAATCAATAAAGAGAGTGAAATCTGATTCAAAATGTTGAGTTTTTAAATCATACAGATGAGTTTTTGAAAAAAATTGAATTTAGAACCCAAAACTATGCATTTTTTATCAACATAATTAAATTTTCGACTAAAAAATACAAGTTTTCAACAAAATGAGTGAATTTTAAACTAAATGTTTCAACTTTTCAACAATTAATGAATTAATTTTTTCAACCAAATAAAATAAGTTTTCAACTGAAAAGTTAAATTTCCAACATAACAAATGAAATTTCTACCAAACGGATTAAATTTCGATTAAAAAAAACGACAGTACATTCAGTTAAATTTTCAGTTAAAAAAATTAATTTTCAATGAAAACACTAATTCTCAACCAAAGAAAAATTAAATTTCAATAAAGAACTAATTTTTAATAAGAACCTAATTTTCTGCCGAAAAAGAATAATTTTGAACAAAATAAATGAATTTTCAGCCAAGTATTTTATTTTCTAATGGAATTTTCAACAAGAAAGGTTAGTTCTCCACAACAAATTTTTTTAAACAAAATAGATGAATTTACAACAAAAAATAGAATTGTTTAATTTTCAGTGAGAGCAGCTAGTTTCCAAACAAATAAAATAAATTTTTAACGAAATGGTTGAATTTTCCACAAAATAGGTACATTTCCAACTAAAAAAGATCAAATGTCTACTGAAAAAAAATTACCCTGATGAATGGAATACTCAAATTTTTATTCAAAATAATTAATTTTCAATTAAAAAAAAACTAATTTTCTACCAAAAAAGAATAATTTTGAATAAAATAAATGAATAAATAATTTTCATTAAGGCCTATTCCGCTTTTTTTGGTGTTAAAAAATTTCTTTATTACAAAAAAATTTTTGCCGACATGTTTCAACCTGAATTCAGGTCCTTTTCAAGGCATAGTCTAGAAGGAAAAATACATGTGTCAAAAAAATATAAAATGGAGATTATTCAATCTATATGTATATGTATATGTATATGTATATGTATATGTATATGTATATGTATAT